>JAVQJF010095493.1:0-28570 GCA_036023855.1 Gadopsis marmoratus | reverse complement strand
TATAGCTCTATATCATAACAAAGTTATCTCATAGCACTTGTTAATATAGAGCAAGTCCAAGCCAACTCTATATCTACAGACCCAACAATTCCACCATGAGCAAACTACAACATTAGATGTTTTAGACAATAGGAACACGTTGTTGTACACACTTCCTAAATAGTAGCACCACTTTCCCAAAACATCAACAGGTCTTCAACGAGATTAGTAGAAAGTCCAATTGTTGCTGCTTAAATAATTTGATTGCCTTCTATCCCACCTTCCTCCTGTTTAAATATTTTCCCGTAAATCTCAAGTATTTTCAACCTTTGTAACGAGAATAATATTAATAGTCCTAAGTAAAAAAGACAAGTTGGCAGCGTTTCCCTCTGGTACAGCAGGTGGCAGTATGTAGCTCATTAGCTGTAACATGATCTGCCAGTAAACCCAGAGAGGAAGAAATGTGGATAACTGAACAGGAGAGGGATGGAGGCACAGCTGTACCTGCCAAAAAAGCTAAAACTATGCACGTACTTAGCTAAATGAGACGAGACCTTTTGTTGTTGTTGTTTTTTACAGTTCAGTTTAGTTTCGTTACACTGTTTTTAAAAATATTCAGTTTTTCATTTTTCATACTTGACATGATAGCAGTGTTCCACGAGACTGGGATCACCGGTAACCGCTACAAATGTCTTTATGCTGCCCTGATGTGAATGTAATTTATGGCATTTTTAGAGGATCATAACACAGTGAAAATGTACTGTAATTAAAATTGTTAGCACAAAAGAATGGGACAACGCAGGAAGCCTCACCTCCAATTGCATCAATCTCGTCAAAGAAGATCAGACAAGCCTTCTTAGTCCTGGCCATCTCAAACAGTTCACGCACCATCCTGGCTCCCTGCAAACAAAACCACAAGTCCAAAATCAATTTTTACATTTATCAGGATTTATGGTCTAAATGGTTTATGGTTCTTTGCCTGCTGTGCTTCTCCAACCCACACTCACCTCTCCCACATACTTCTGCACCAGCTCTGAGCCAATGACTCTGATGAAGCAGGCGTCTGTCCGATTAGCCACCGCGCGAGCACACAGGGTCTTTCCTGTGCCGGGCGGCCCGAACAGCAGCACACCTTTTGGGGGCTCAATACCCAAATTGACAAACCTCTCAGGCTGGTGAGCAGAGCAAAAGAGACATAACAGGACGTTTAGTTGGCAAGGAGACAAGTATAGTCTCGTTCGCATGGCGGAGGAAAGTGTTCTTCATTTGGGAACACTCACGTGGAGCAGGGGGGTCTCAACCACTTCCCTCAGCTTCTCAATCTGCTCCTTACATCCACCAACATCACTGTAGGTCACATCAGGCTTCTCCTCCACCTACAACATGAGAACAAAAAAAGGTTGGGGCAATATTTAATTTATTTACGGATTTACTTACAACAGTGTTCTCATAATTAGTGGATTCATACCTGCATCATGGTGACTGTTGGATCAATCTTAGGAGGCAGAGGAATGTGGATCTGATACTTGTTTCTGTCAACACTGGAAGAAGAGAAGGGGAACCACATTTAGCACATTGTTTCACAAGACGTTTGACATAAAATGTGACTTTTAAATAATAGTTCTGCCTCACCCGACTCTCATGCCCTCTTCAATGTCAGTCGGGGCCACCTGGTCACTCAGGTCCACCACAAACTTGGCAAACTGTTTGACGTTGATAATGTATTTGGGGTCCTCAGAGTCTGCATTGATGATCTTTGTGCATCTGTTTGAATAACACACAGGAAAAAACATTTGTGTGAAAGTTGTATTTGTCACGTACAATCACAAATGTAAGAGTGAAATGCTTTTCTGTGCCACTTTATGGATAAAAAAAAGACACAGTAGCAGACCTTTGTATTTGTTTCTACGGTGCGAATACGTTTGGACACAACTATGTACATGTTTTTGAGACCACTGCAAAATGATCCGCTCTCTGGTTCTACTACTTACAGGTATGTGTTTGAGTAAAATGACCTTTGGAAAATTTGGGGTGGTCTCTTAATTTTTCCAGAGCTGTTACATATGGTCATAATGCGACATCATCTTGACTTCTGACAGTAGCAGCTTGCTGTACCTTGCTACCTGCAGCGGCTGCTCGCTCTGCAGAGTCTGCTTGTCAGCAGCCAGATCCCAGAGTGCCGGTGGAGCCAGACCGGTGTCGGACTCCTTAATGCCTGTCAACACCAGAACAACAGCAGCGGCTTCAAACACGACCCGCCTTATAACATCTGAACGCAGCGGCTTTACTGACAAGAGCCGAGTAATGTTAACACATTTACCAACACAACATCGTCATATATGCGTGATTATGGTTGTAGCCACCTGTCAGCTCGTTGATCTTCTTGAGCAGCTGCTGGATGTCATCCTCCACCTGCTTGATCTGCCTGGAGTAGGTGCTTTGACCCTGACGACACAGAGCAGACGCCACATTACAGCAACGTAATGGAAATAACGCCGATGTTGCCCATTTCACGGCTTTCGGCTGGTGCAAGCTGGGCTAAGGCCACATACGTACATATGTCTTCAGCAGGGCGATGTCCCCTTCATCCAAAGCTGCGGAGAGCAACAACAGGAGTTAATGTGCGCTCTTGTCGGCATCAGCGGCTCATCGTGGTTACACTTTTCATAGCGACTCCTGTCGTCGCAGACATCTTAATGTTTGTCCCAAACAGAACAGTTATCACAATAGTAGAATTTGGTTTAACGAGCAGCGGTAACGTTAGCTAAGTAACTTAGCTAACGTCGACGTTCCTTCTCCGCAAAGAACATCGTTTTTAAGAATTGTATTGTACTTGCAGAAGTACCTCTGATAGGTGAGTCATCCTTTTCCTCTTCTTTAGTCTTCCTTTGGTCGTCTCCCAAATAGTCCGGCATATTCGATCAGGGAATAAACTGCTCCTCACAAGAAAACCGAGCTGCTTCGGCAACTAGCTAAACTGTACCATTACACAGCAGCTTTGGGCTTCCGCCGCCGTGAGCCAGCCACCGGAAATACAGGCCGGAACGTTATTAAGGCTGTACCACTAATAAAAAACTAGTTTGTCACATAAACTACACTCTTTGAATTATACAATTTCACCATAAATATTTTTTAAATGCGAGACATTTTCCAGGTAACGCTAATATTTCTACCGGAGAGACGCTGGTCGACAGAACGCCTCTTGCGGAACAACAGTGCGGAACCACGTCGTTACACGGAGCGGCTGACGGCGGGACAGCGGCGGGGCTGGTTTTCGGATCGGCACCTGTAAAGTGAGGCCCATGCGGCGTGTTAATGAGCGGCCCGCGAACTTCAGCACGTTACGACGCTTTCACTTGAGACTTGCGGCAGCTGGATGCTCGTGTAGCCCGACGCCCTGCGATGTTGCTGGAAGCGCGGGACGGCGATGAAGCGGGTTTCTGCGCCGCCGCTGCCGGTAAGCACGGAAACAGGGAGCTAGCTGAAGGGAGCTAGCTGTGCTACCAGTGTTGTACGTGACGACTTGCTGTACTCCTCAGTGTGCGGCTAGACAGCGAGAAACATGCTAATGTTATGCGCTAATTCGGGGCTCAGAAGGGTCCTTTTTGTTTTTAATAACTTGTGCTTTCCAACTGGTTTTTTAACTGCTGCGTAACGTGACCGAGTTGCTGCCCACTCATGGTCGCACTTGCTGCAGTGATTTTTTTTATTACAGCTCTTGACATCAAGTTAGCTGAACACTTTGTAGCCGATAGCTTTTGATATTTGTTGGGGACACAAAAGCTGTAGTTTTCCATTTTGTTCGAAGCTGCACTCCATTTAACTCCATACACTCCCTGCTACATGACTGGGTGGGTTGGTGCAGAGGACTGGAAATACAGACCCCCCCCCAAACACGCGTTTGTGGGGGTCAAAGCAAAGACAAAATTCTTGTCTTTTTCAAGGAAGTCCATCTTTAAATGTAGCACCACTCAAGATCAAACCTCCCAAAGTGTCAGAATAAAGAAGGGAAGCAACAACAGACATAACGTGTGGATGCAGCATGGCGTGGTTCTACAGGACCATTCACCGGCTTCACCTTGGTCCCACATTTTGTGTTTATTTTTGCGCATTTGAGTGCGTCTGCTTGGGAGGAAACCTGTATGTTGTTAACATTGTTTTGGCAGCTTTGAGCACCATGAAAGAAGACATTGTGTTCAGTGAAAGACAAAGACGGCTGTGTGTAAGTGTAGTCAGTTGTGTAAGAAGACGACGAGTTTGGATCAGAATTCTCTTTCTCTCTTTCTTTCAGTTTCTGTTGGGCAAAGTGCTTTTGGCATTATTAAATCCAATGTGCTGCTTTTACGTGGGTCTGCCACAGCTGATGGTGTCGAACCTCAGCAGTATTCTCAGCAAGAGTCTAGTTAGTTAATATATATAAAAAGAATGTTTGTGGCAAACCCCACCCCCCAGCCTCTGTGCAGGTCCAGGTGGAGCCTGTGGGTCGATGGTTCGAGGCCTTTCTGAAGAGGAGGAACAGGAGCGCGTCTGCCTCCTTCCAGGAGCTGGAGGAGGAAGCGGAGTCCTCAGAGGAGTCGGAGGATGAGGAGTTTCAGCTGGAGGAGTACCCGATGCTCCGAACACTTGACCCCAAAGACTGGAAGGTATTGGTGTAACAGTGTAGAAAATGATGTCACAGGAAGAGACGTTTCTGCTTCCTGTCAGAGCTGATGTATCACAGGAGGAGGCACTCGTCAGACATCTGTCACCAGGCATATTGATTAGTTGAGGAACAGTGATTCTCTGTTGATCGCAATTTCAGCTTTTCCTCCTGTCCTCTTGAAAAAGAATGTATGAAAGAGAAATGTGACTACTGCAAACGAAGATGCTCTAGGCTAGCATCTCCAAACTGAAAATATTTGGGTTTAGAAAGAATCACCATGAGAAACTGGTTGATGTTTCCTGACATTCTAATAGAGCAAGCACTTGAAGAATTTGATAATGACAGTAATCGATAGTCGCAGCCACACTTCTACGGTTACATATACTTGCTATGGTTAATGCATCCATTTCTGAGCTGGACATGCATGTTCACAGTAGGCGCAGTAACACCTCGTATGTTGTAGAGTTTATTTATAGACTGCTCAAAATAGAATCAGTGAATGCAACATCAGCTTGTCGTGTAACTCTTTCTCTGTAACTTGTTTGTCAGAATCAAGATCACTATGCTGTCCTCGGGCTCGCGCACTTGAGGTATAAAGCCACACAGAAACAGATCAAAGCTGCCCGTGAGTATGCTTCTTCATCCCTCTCTTATGGATCATTGCTCTGGTTGGTGGAAGTAACTTATTTCGGTCACATCCCTTCTGAGCAGACAAAGCGATTGTGTTGAAGCACCATCCTGACAAAAGGAAAGCTGCAGGAGAGCAGATTGTAGAAGGAGACAATGACTACTTTACCTGTATAACTAAAGGTATGTAACTGGTTGTAGCTGTTATCGGCACGACAACAATTTCTGCAGGGTCCTGAACTCACTGTCACTGTTTGAACCTCAGCTATAGAAATCCTGTCGGACCCCGTGAAGAGGAGAGCCTTTGACAGTGTCGATCCTACCTTTGACAACGCTGTGCCTTCAAAGAGCGACGGCAAAGAGAACTTTTTTGAGGGGTTTGCTTATGTTTTTGAGAGAAATGCCAGATGGTCTTCCAAAAAGCACGTGCCCAAGCTCGGAACTATGGAGTCCTCTTTCGAAGAAGTTGATAATTTTTACTCTTTTTGGTGAGTGGAAGACATTTTATTTGTTGATTTGGGCGAAGAAATGTTAGTTGGTCGGTGTCGGAACAGAAAGAGAGCATTTAGCTGTGTTAAAACCACAAGTTAAAGAGAAAGTGTTGTAACTTGTGTGTCGATTTCTTTCAAAGGTACAACTTTGATTCATGGAGGGAATTCTCATACTTGGATGAAGAGGAAAAGGAAAAGGCTGAATGGTAAACTAGTGTGTGTGTGTGTGTGGCAAGAAGTCCATTGTACTGCAACACATTTTAGGTTCTGTGTTCTAAGTGGAGTTTTCAGAAATAACACTGGTGGCCGCTAAGTGAACTGCAGTCAGCATCATGTTGCTAGCACTCACACTCTGTCGGCCTAAGCGTTCTGGGTATCGGCCCAAACAGCGGTTGGACGTGACGTACACAAGACTGTGATTTACAATCATATTTAGAATAACGTTACGAAGCAGCCAACGCCAGATCCATGCAGAATAGCTAAGTTAGCTGGCTAACCTTAGCTTACAGTTAACTAGTTGGCTACCTGCTCCTTGCATTGCTCTTGGCTACTATAAAGTAATTGTTAGTTATACCGTTACAGAATTTATTGTTGGCTAAAATCTAAATATGACTGTAAGTTAGTATCATGGATCACGTTAGCTGGTGAAGTAATTTGGCAAGTTAGCCAACTAACATATCCACTCTGACTGTAAGGGACGCTGCGTGGATCTGGCGTTGGTTGCTTTGAAACGTTAGCTGAGAATGTAATTTGCTACCTAAAAACTACCCAGTTTACCAACCAGATCAGCCCTGGGAGTCTGCATGAATTGGCTAACGTTATCCACTCATGACAGTATGTTGCTACGTTACCTAGGTAGCAGTTCGTCAACGTTAGCAAGCGAGCTGCGTGGACTTTGTGTTGGACTCTGTTGTGGTGGGTGCTGGTCATTGATGTCTGAGGCCTCCATTTCTCCATTTCTGCTAACATTAGCCAGTGTTGCACACTGTTACATGTAGTACCTTAAGTATCTGACTGACATGTCTTAACCTTTTTTTGCAGTCGAGATGAGAGGAGATGGATTGAAAAGCAGAATCGAGCTTCCAGAGCTCAGAGGAAGAAGGAGGAGATGAACAGAATACGAACACTAGTTGGTACAGTCTCAGAGCCAGCACTCACTGCAAGATTAATGATATAAAATACGGTCCAGGAGTCCCAGGAGGTCCCTGCTGAACATGTGTGAGATTGATAAGTTGCTTTGTTCCACTGCAGATACGGCCTACAGCTGTGACCCTAGAATAAAGAAATTCAAAGAAGAGGAAAAATCCAGGAAGGAGTCTGAGAAGAAGGCCAAAGCTGATGCCAAGAAGAGAGAGCAGGAGGAGAAGGAGCGAGTAAGTCTCATTAATACCTGGAGTCACATGTCCATTAACTGTGTCTGTAGTGGGTAAATGGATGAGCACCGTCCTCACCTTCCAATCTGCCGTTGAAAGCCAATCAAATGTAAATGTGTGATGTATTTCTATAAGAATGAATATGCAAATGAACTGGAGGGTAAGTTGTTTATAGTATCAGTCCTTTGCAGCTGAGCCAAAAATGTTCTTTTGGACGATGCACTTAGTCCAGCTTCAATGTGTCGACAAAATGTGTTGGATATGTAACAAATGGTTGTCCATTTTAAAATCTCTCCTAATGCAAAGACTCTTGCTATGTTCATGCTATATGGAAGATCAACAAGCTCATACTGCAGTTTTCCACTGAAAAGAGCAAAACTCACCATCAACTGGTTCATACTTTCATTAAACAGAAAGCTCAGTGATTTTAAACAGCTGGTCGCTGTAGTTTTTATCAAATGTTACTCGAAGAGGAGGAAACATTTGTGGGGGACTAATCCACGTATGGTGCTGGAGTGAGTATTTGGGGCAGCAGGACGGTGTGTATGGGACTGTGTCAAATAAACTACAGTGGTTCGTGGTAATGAAGGAACATGACACCCATTGCAACAGTGTGGCTCATTGATGTGTTTTTAATATTTTCTGAGCTCTATGGCAAAGATAAAGATACTTCAGTCTGTGGGCGCAATACGCATCATTAGTAGTATTCAATGTTGGTTTGGGTGTAGCTGATATACCTGACTGGGCTGTAAATATGTATTCTGTATATTCTGAAGAGCATACAAACACAGTTTTATAGTTTTAACTGGTACCAAAAACTAGCCAGTAGAATAACTGTAGCACTTTTAATGGAACAAAGTAATCATTAATGTTGGAAGAATGTCTGTCTGAAAATGGTCTTTAACAGACATACCATAAACTGCTCGCCCACATGTCAACCTTCAGATAGGTCAGGGTTTGGGTTTCGGTGATTTAAGTTTGCTCTCTGTGCTGTGTTCTGTTATAAACAGGCCCGGCAGGCGGAGCTGGAGGCGGCTCGTTTGGTGAAGGAGAAGGAGGAAGAGGAGGCCAAGCAGGCAGCCCAGCAGGCCAAGAAAGAGAAAGAGATCCAGAAGAAGGCCATCAAGAAGGAGAGGCAGAAACTCAGGACTACCTGCAAGGTTTGCTCTCATAGAAGCACGCTTTGACAGTCACAAAGCTAATATTTCTCCAGAGTCGTAGACACACTCGAGACTTGCATTCGTCATAGTCCTTTGGTTAATGTTTTCTGTCTCCACACTCCACAGAACTGGAATTACTTTGCAGACACTGAAGCTGACAGTGTGAAAATGATGGAGGAAGTGGAGAAGCTCTGCGATCGGCTGGAGCTGACAAGGTACAGTCAACGACATGATCATCGCTTGGATGAATTTATCGCTTTCACACTTGTTTTGGACACATTTCTGTAGATCAGGACCCCAAATACATCTTAAATCTATAGTGTTCCTAGTCCTGTTGGAATTAAGATCACCTGCTTTCAGGAAACTGAGCCCCGAGGAGACGTGTAACAGTATTTCTATGGTACTTGTTTTGTTTCCAGTCTGCAGTCCCTGAATGAAATCATGGCCTCAGGCTCAAAAGAGAACAGTAAGGCAGCTGTGGAGAAAGAGGTAAAAGGGCACTTCTATTTGATTGCTGTGTATCTCCTCCACCAGGAGACATGCCACCCTTTAAGGGATTGAGCGTCAGTTCATGTATGTAAAGTCGTCACAAGTGTACAAAATACGTTGTTGGTATTCGTCTCCTCAGGTGCAGGAGGTGAACGCCCAGCTTCAGAGGGAGAGGGAGGCCGAGGTCCAGGCGAGGCAGGCAGCTCGCACTGCTGACCAGGCCAGTGGAGGAGGAGGAGCCGGGGGGAAGGGCTGGAACGAGGCCGACCTCCAGCTGCTCATCAAAGCCGTCAACCTGTTCCCTGCTGGAACCAACGCCAGGTAGAGGCTCACGCAACGTCTACAGAGTCTGCGGAAGCAGCACGTTAGCAGTGCAGCAGCAGCTTCGGTGCCTCGCCCTTGTGTCTACACAGGATGTGTTCAAACGCAATACTGAGTGTAGGTCACTGTAATTATGCAAGTAAAATGGAAGAAACTAGACACGTAGTGTGAACAAGTGCAGCGCGAGTGAAACATGAGACGTTACACGGCACGTGCAGAGCTGGACTGATTAAAAACAGAAGCGATTCTGTTCTATCAAACACGCGTGAGACGGAGGACTGAAACCAGCTCGACATGCATGTTGGAACAGAAGACAATAGAAAAGTACACACTAACCTTAGCCTTCATTATGGTCTTCATAATGTGCTAAATGGTGACACGTCGGGTGTCTCCAGTGGCAAAACGGTAGTTTCTCCTAACGACCAGCAACAGAATTGTATTTATTCAGACTCGCAGACACTCTTCTTTACCTCTGCACCTGCGAAACCCAGCCTTGATTTTTTTTTATAAAAAAAAATGTTTTGTTAATGTTACCTGAGGAAAGATTTGAAGCGCTCGGTTGGGTGCAATACAGCTCCCTTCTAACTGAAATACAGCCACATTGTTGATGTAAATAAATGAATAAATTACATCCCTTCTTTGTGGTGCGTTTGGATGTTACCTATCATATATTTTTTTATTCATTCCAGATGGGAGGTTATTGCCAACTATATGAACTTACACTCCACCAGTGGCATGAAGAGGACAGCCAAGGATGTCATCAACAAAGCCAAGAACCTTCAACGGCTAGGTGAGCTCAGATATGAAGAAACTGAGAAAACTTTATCTACTTCAATGTAGCTGTGTATTTTAATAAGTCATGGTTCAAATGAACATAGTTATTTTGAATGATAATAATATTTAATATCCATCTTTCATGTATGACATGCA
Organism: Gadopsis marmoratus; assembly: GCA_036023855.1. Lineage (NCBI taxonomy): Eukaryota > Metazoa > Chordata > Actinopteri > Centrarchiformes > Percichthyidae > Gadopsis > Gadopsis marmoratus. Next base: position 18,558 of record JAVQJF010095493.1, on the reverse strand, counting down.
GAACAAAGTAAAGTGTAAGTTCTCCTCAACTGAACTTGAAACATTAATAAAAAGTTCATATATTTTTATATCACATATATAGTTTTCTTCCTGTAAGGTAACAGTTTGTCATTATTTCGAGAGTTTCTGATTGTAATGACTGTTTTCCTCCATCATATTGGCAGAAATGGGCTTCCATAGTAGACTGATGACTACTTTATAACATGTCTGGGAGATCTGTTGTAATGGTTTGCACATCTGCTTAGACCAGATACAGCTGGACCTTTAAAAAAAAAAAAAAAGCTTTCATAAAATCAAGGAATGTATAATTTTAATTACATGAGATGGATTCATATAGTATTTTCTGTCATCTCCACAGATCCACTGCAGAAAGATGAGATCAACAGAAAAGCCTTTGAGAAGTTCAAAAGGGAACACACTTTTGTAGCACCCTCCATAGACAACGCTGTGCCCTCAGAGAGATTTGATGGTGAGTATCTGTACAGCTGCTTCATCACGTGGTTTAAACACAGACAACAATTCCAGATCCAGCGTCACAGGGCTGGTGCCGGTTTGCATACCAACTGAAAATGACTTCTCTGATCAGAGGCAAATATTCTGTGTAATGTGCTACATTGACTCGCTGCGTCTCGTCCCTCAGCCTCTGGCAGCGATGGGAACTCTGCTGCCTGGACCACGGAGGAGCAGAAACTTCTGGAACAAGCCCTGAAGACCTACCCAGTCAGCACACCTGAGCGGTGGGAGAAGATCGCCGCTGCTGTCCCAGGACGAAGCAAGAAAGACTGTATGAAGAGGTACAAGGTAAGATGATGTGCTGCATCATTCTGGGCTTTCACCCTCAGTTATTAGGAACAGTTTGTTGTGATATTGTACTGAAGTGTTCCTAATATTTAGTCTACATTTAGCCTTCAGAATATACTACTGGTATTCTAAATGATTGTTCCTGTTTCTCTGACAGGAACTGGTGGAAATGGTTAAAGCCAAGAAAGCTGCACAGGGACAAGTGGCAGCCAAGAGTAAAAAATGACAAGAACCACAAAGAATAGTATCTGTTATTTTAACATTATTGTGTTGGTCTTTATTTTATAATAAAAATTATAAAGGAGGAAAAAGATACTTCAGATGACTTAAATGCTGTGGTTGTTTCTATGTAATATGTCCAGAGTGGGTCTCTGCTCAGGTCCTCATCCAGAACGTTCCACTGCGGATCTGGTTGTAGTCTGGCAGCTGTTCAATTGGACCTGAGACACAAAACAAGTTGGATTTAATGTATTGCACTACTTTAAGGAAAACAGCAGTTCAATAGAAAAGTATGTACCTTACATAACTGAACAGTGCAGCATTGATTTGTAACTAATGAACCCATTCAATTTGACATGCAAGGACAAAGATCAGAAGTGTCCTCTTCAACAAATAAATGGCTGCTTCATGTGAGATTTAGCTTCCTGGCCTAACAGTCGTATGATCCAGGACACTTCCTCCACCCACAGAAAATGACTCATCAAAACTCAAGTGTCAAATTCAAGCTCTTGGAAACAGGAGCCACTTTAAGAAGCCCACGAGCTCAAGGACAGTCAGCCATTACAGTTATACACTTTAAATCCATTAGGAACAAACAAAGCCCAACATACCAACTGCTGCGATGGCAGGAGCCTTGTTGTAGATGTATTTGGTGCACACGTCCTTAATGGTGTCAGCATCGATAGCCTGAGGACGAAGTGAAAATATCATACCATGATAATGTAAACTTAATTCCACAATAGCATTTTAATTTTTTTTTTAATTGGGCGTTCTGTGACCGTGTGAAGCTGTTTGACATTTAATTTTCACGGTCGTAACCTGCTTTACAGTGGACAGTATTCAAATATTAAATTCAATATAGACACTGTAGCCTAACTTTCCATTTTGAAAATATATAATTTGATTTTTAACTAATTCCAAACTGTCCACTGAAAGCTGTGGGAAACCCTCTACGTCCTTAGTGGGTGACATCTGACGTTATCACTCACATCAATTCTGGCCTCCAGCTCGTTCAGAGGGATCCTGCGACTGTAGCACAGCATCTGTCTGCCGATGTCCTCGCAGATGGGAGTGGATCCTAGTGGAGGCGAATACGTCGTCAGTAAAAAAAAGGCTACGTTATGCTTCTCTGAAGGGACGGCGCCTTACCGTCGAGGTGCAGGAGCATGTTGGTCTTGAGCAGGTTTTTGGCCCGTGCCACCTCGCTGTCGGTTACACTCGTGCAAAGAGAAATCCTATCAGGACGCAACGACACCAGGTTTCATTATGAAATAAGGTGCCATATTTACACCTGTAGGTAGACAACAGATACAAACTCTGCGTTTATGTTTTAAAAGTACCATTCCATCTGAGTGAAGTGCATCATGTCGCTGATGGTGCTGGGCTCACACACCATGTAGAGCCCCCACAGGCCTGTGTCTGTATAGCAGGTGTTGAAGGACTGGAAGCTGTGGCACAGGTTCCCCTGACAGGCCAGCTGAGCCAGTTTGCTGGACAGATTCTGGGTTCACAAAGGACACGATCCAACAGGGATGGTTACACTACATCACCACACAGACTGCTGTGCTTTGTCCATTTAGAAATATTGTTTGCTTTTATCAGTGAGACAGTTTTACAGTGAGACACGGTATAAAACCAAACCGAAGCAACCAGCTTGAAAGGATCCCACGCCATAATACAGAAACCCTAATTATTTTGTGATCTTGAGATGACAGGCTTGCTTTTCGAAACGCTAAATTATTTAACTAAACAGTTGTGCCTTGATCCTGACATAAGAGGTCACACTTTTACCTCAATCATAGTAATTCTTTGTAAACTCAAAATTAGGATCAAATCAAAAATAAAATGTTATTTTGTGAACAAAAACCACTGTCCCACATTACACAGGACATTTAATTTTTTTTGTTCTCCTTAATAAAATACTCTTATAAGTCTGTTTAACTGGCAACCGAAGTCTTTGGACAACTGCTGATCAAATGTTTGGCCGGCAGCTTTAATGATGCAGCCTTTGTATTCTGATACAAGATTTCTTAATTTTTACGAGACAAAAACCTCAGCCTTTGCACCACAAACACAGTAGTGCAGACCAGGAGTATTTAAGGTGTTTGGTCTAAAATAAATTGGAAACAAGTCACTTTGCACCTTTTAACATGCCAGAGGTTTCATCATTATACTCACAACACCTCCACCAAAGGAGCGGTCCCAGTTCCCAATAAGTGTGTTTGCCACCATGAGGGGGATGGTGTCGGGGTGGGACCATCCAACCGCCTCCACTGCAAAGGCAATATGAGCCAGAGGCATCTTGTCGTCACGCACACGAATCTGAAGCCACAGCAGAAAACATTGACTGGTTTCATGTCCCCAATTTAATTCAAGACTCCTATTCTAAGACACTTTCTTTGAAATAAACAATTGTCTATTAAGGTTCTTGCTGTCTTGTTTGCAAGCAACAATAATGAATATTAAATTTGATTAAAGTGCTTTTAAGATACTCAAAGCATGACAAAATTAAAACAAACAATAACACGGCGTAGTCTTGGCCTGACGACTTGAACCTCACCTCACTTCCTGTAAAGTGGCATGGAGGAAGTGCTGGGGCTTCCCCTTGATATCTGCCAGGAAGTTTTCCAAAATGATACTTGGCCAAATCGATGAGCTCGTCATGTGAAACTCCTGATCAAAAAAAAAGCAAACGACGTGTGAAGGTCCGAACAACCTCAAAGCCACAATTTACATTTTTACATTTCAACCGACACGAACTCAACACGTGAGGAGGTGAAGAGCTCTGACCTCCAGCTGCAGCCAGCACTATCCTTGGGCCTTTGTAGTGAGTAGTGATGTACTCCACCAGGTCTCCTCTGTTGATCGTCCTGCAAGTCAATACAACGGACTTAACAGCATCTAAGACCAAGACAACATTTCTAAAGCAAGTTTGATGCTGCAGAGCCACGTTGTGATCGTCCAGATTTCATCGACCTGTGCAACGCTGACCAAAGCTTTTAACACCAACGTTTGGTCTTACTTGATGTTCTCGGGGGGGCCCAGGATGGTCCTGCCCAGGGCTGTGGACTGGTACGCCGTTTCATGCAGATAATCAAAGACCACTTCCTGCAGATTGGTCTCTACTTCCTGCATCTCTCTGAGGATCACCCCCCGCTCCCGCTCGATCTCTGCCTCACCCAGCAGGCTGTTCTGGATGATGTCAGCCAGGATCTCCACAGCTTGGGAGAAAGAAAATGGAATTTCTTTGGATAACTGGAACTATCTTAAGTTTTTTTTTATACATGTTTTTATTTTGTGCTATAATTTACTTTTATTTACATTTGGTTCACCAACTTCTTAAAACTCAGTTGTGGTGCGAGTTTTCTTAAAATGTCATCAATTTAAACTAGAAAAATTGCATTTCCTGCAGAAAATGCGTGTGAATGCTGAAAGGCTAAACCGGATAGCTGACTTGAATGTTGAATGATATCAACGTATGAATGATGTGGAATCTTTGAAATGTAGCTGTTATGTTGTAGGAATATGAATGTGTTGAAGTGGGAGCAGCATGAAGGATGTAAAGGATGAATGTGTTGGTTTGAATGAGTAGATGAGAGTTGTAAACGTTTAAAATGGTATAATTAGTATGTTGAATAAATGTAAAATGTTTGTGGGAAGAGCTGGATTCGAACCCCCAACCCCGGGGGAGAATGCAGCTATAATACAGACATTCAGCTAAACTCTCAAACAACTGACTCCAGATCCTCAGCAACGGTACCGCTGGAAAGAAAGTAATCTAGGCAACACCTCGGTGTAGGTTTCATGTCGTGGTGAAAGCTGTAATTAAATACTTCATCATAGGAAATAACACCAATTCAAGCTGTATGATGGATTTCTTTGTGAATGATTGTTGCACATCTGTGTATGGTGACTCCAGAATGACGCCCTCGCTCTGCGATTATGAAGTCTAATAAGCAATTCTCTGAAAAGCAATAACATGTATCCTCCTTTCTTCATCACCAACTTAATCATCCTTATGGTCACGACTACACATCAGCGTAGCCGTGCTGTACCTCGTGGAAGATCTTTAGAGAAAGCTTTGGCGTAATACACAGTTTGCTCTCGGGACGTGTAGGCGTTCAGGTGAGCCCCCATGTTCTCGATCTCCAACTCCAGATCCAACTGGGAGCGTTTCCTGGTGCCCTGTCATTCACACACACACAGGGGAACAAACCTCGCTTGCATTATTGAAGACAAGACAAAGTATATTATTTGATTTTTCCAAGTCATGAATATAACATATGTGATTATTTTGGCATTATGTCACCCTGAAGAAGTTTCCCATTTTGCCAACATGTCTTTTTTTTTTTTTTAACGTCTTTAGAATTGCTGCATATGTGCAAATATGAAACACTTAAATACAAGCCACTTAGTGCAGTAAAGATATTGCTGCATTATTCCCACCTCACCTTAAATGCCATATGTTCCAAGAAATGTGCTGTGCCATTATTTCTCTCGTTCTCGTAGCGACTGCCAGCATCTATCCAGAGTCCCACCTGCAAGAAGTCAGCCGTGAACGTCCACATACACCCCCACACGTCAGCTGGTCAGCTGCATGCAATTGTGAGAATGGATTTGACAATTTTTTGACTTGAGAGTCAATTCAGTTTTATTTCTATATCATAACAGAGTTATCTCACAGCACTTGTTAATATAGAGCAAGTCTAGACCAACTCTATATGTATAGACCCAACATTCCCACCAGGAGCAGCACTAGGAGACAGTGGCAAGGAAACACTGCCTTTAACAGGCAGAAACCTCAGGCAGAACCAGGACCAGGACCAGGCTCAGGCTCTGGGTGGGCGTCATCTGGACCAAGTAAACAGCAAGTGTTTGTGTGTTTAGGAGGGTAACTTTTAACTTACTGTGCAGGTGGTGAGCCCAGCATCCTCAGAAGCTACCCGGAGCCCATTTTCTAAAGTGGTCACCTTGGTTTCAGGGACATTTAGAGCCACCTGGCGAGCAGCCGGAGTGGCCAAGAGTCTGTGTGGTCCAGCTGGGAGCTGCAAGGGGAGGAAGGACAGAATAACATCATTCATGATGCTGCAAATTCAGGATCATGTCAGCTGTTGCCAGTTATTCATTTAAACACTTGCCTTCTTTGCTTATGTCTGACCACAATATTGAAAACGTACCATGTAGGATGGCTAATTTTCACTACTGCTTTTCGCTTATTGTGAAGCACAATGTTGGAATAACAACAGAATTATTATATTAGTGGTAACATTTCTGTTCATTTTTCATTACTACACAGAGATGTTTGGTTTCTATGATGTCTGCACTTCCTCAAAACAAAAACAGTATTTAGGATATATATCTTGATGTAGCAACATTTCACATTCACAAAAAGAAAAGTTATAACAGAAAGCCTTTATTTAAATGTTTTATGAATGAAATGCAACACGCTGTTCAGCACCCAAAGCCTTAAAGACTCTATTGTGTTCATGTTTAACTGCCGAACCTTTCTATTAATTACTCCTTCAGCTTTGGCACATGTCTGTTATCGGCTGTTATCACACCGTTTTGCAATAAAACCTCTGAATCGAACGACTGGATTTCACAGGTCGAACATCAGCTGTTTCTTTTAGCAGAAAGGAGGTTTCACTCTGACAGAAGTGTGAAACACTTGATTCTTACCCCGTTTAAACAAGTTGCCTTCAGCAAACGTCTTTGTAGTTGGACCCGCGCAGCTGCTGTGAGGCGCTGCAAGGACGCCGCCATGTTGTCTGTGCGTCACGATGCGCACGATGACGCAACTTCCGCCGGGGATGGACACGTGACTTTATTACAAGAATAAAAACCACGCGTATGATACACAATAAATAAATAACTCATTTGATATATTTTATTTTTGTTTTCCTTATATCTGCACTAAAAATAGGTGTAAACTGTGTATTGGGTTCTGAAAATCCCAATTAAGAGTCCTACAAAAGGCACATTAACAAACGTTATAATGGCAAAAGCCTAAAGTGACGGTGGAAGACAAAGATCCAAGAGGGAACATTTACATTTTACCAGCCAATGGACGGACTGATGGAAAGTACTTCGCTTATTTTAGTCACACAACGGTCGTGTTCCTAAAAACAGTCTCTCTCCGTCGCCCTCATTCTGCGTCACTTCCTCTTCCGGTAACGCGACTGTTCGGTCCTAAGCTACAGTTGGACGCAGAGTCCGCCGCGGGGCCTGGCAGTTGAAGGTATTTCTCTTTCGGTTTGATATCAGCGTTAGCTTCTGTGCTACTGTTAGCTGCTAATGGTGTAGCGTTAGCTAACGTTAGCTATTGCCGCTAGTGGCCGTGACTTTAGCGGCTGATTGTCTCTCTTCGGTGCCGCTTCCAGACAACAAATGGCGGATATCGGAGATCTAATGGACGGTGGTCTGGAAGATGGAGAGATTTCCGGGTCCAGCTCGGAAACTGAGATGGGAACCGCCGCGGCCGCACAGGCTCGACCCCAGGTTCCTCCAGCTTTCAGCGGCCAGTCCTTCCAGAACGGAGTCGCTGCCCAGCCCTCTGCCGCCCCCTACCGCAGCACTGGGAGGACTGTGGAGTCCAGTGACAGCGACCCGGAGTCGTCGGACGAGGACGCGACTGTTTGGCGCCGTAAGCGCCAGAAAGGGTCCGACGCTCCCCAGCCGCCCGCCTGCACCGCCCGGGCAGGGTCGATCCGCATGCCCGCCCCCGGAGCGCTGGGGGGCCGCAAGGTGAACAACATCTGGGGCTCTGTGGTCCAGGAGCAGTGCCAGGACGCGGTAGCTGCGGAGCTGGGAATATTTGGCATGGAAGGTGAAGTTAGCATGTCCAGCAGAAACGTGGAGACTTATAACTTTGTCCTGGCCCGTAAGATAATGGAGAAGGAGAGAGAGATGGAGAAGCAGTCCAAGGACGGAGGAGAAGTGAGCATGCTGGATGTCCAGCTGGAGGAGTACATGAAGGGCAGGGATTCGGAAGAGGGGCCAGGAGGGAATGCAAAGAGGAAGAGGCCAGCTAAAGATAGACTGGGCCCCAGGGCTGAGATGGACATCGAGGGCCGGTATGAGATCACAGAGGATGACCCAGAACATAAGGTGGTGGATGAGATAGCACACAGGCTGCAAGAGCCTAAAAAAGACCTGATGGAGCGTGTCGTTAAAGCCATTGGGAAGAAAAAAGCAATAGAACTGCTCGGAGAGACTGCAACACTGGAGCAAAGCGGCGGTGTGTACACCATGGACGGCAGCAGGCGACGGACGCCCGGTGGGGTGTATCTCAACCTGCTGAAGAACACACCCAGCATCACCAAGGCCCAGGTCAGACAGATATTCTTCGAGGAACACCAGAAAGAGTACAAGAGCAAGAAGGCCGCCCAGAAGAGGAGGCGGCACATGGTGGCCAAGAAGATGAAGCAGGCCATCGGTACGCTGAACCTGCAGGAGCACGACGACGTCTCCAGGGAGACTTTCGCCAGTGATACCAATGAGGCCTTGGAGTCATTGGAGGAGGAAGAGGAGGGTCAGGAGGAAGCTGCTGTGGGCATCGAGGAGACAGCGGTGGTCTACAACTCTGCCGACCTGGAGGTTTTCTAAGCTGCCAGACCTCTGGAGGACAAGTCCAATGAAAACCACGTACGGCAGCGTAGAAGTACAGACTCTGCCGAGCGCAGAATCGTGCCTGTGTCCTTTTTTTTTTACTTTAGCAATGAAAGGAGAGCTTATGTTAACACAAATACTGGTTTTGTTTGGTTCAGCATGGATTTGTAGATCTCCACACATGTAAACACACTAACACACGTCAGGTTGATTTGTGATGCAAATGTTTACCTTTAAATCAAATTCTAAATGAGAAAAAATGGGAATTAGCCCATTTTCAGTTTCACATTGGAGTAACGATGAAGCACTCTTGTTTCTCTGTTCTAGTAACTATTTGTTTTCATTGTGAGGTGAGGATTTATTAAAGTGTGACGTTATCTGGAATATAAATAAAGGTGACTCAGGTGAAATGACTGCAGAGTTTTAGCATTGTGATAGATTCAGTCCCACAAGTGCTTTCAGCAGGTCAGGTGGTTCGGCTGAGGATCGTAGAAATCTGACTTTCTTTCTATATCAGGGTATCGGCGGGCTCTTAAAAACTATCATATCACAATTGACCAACAAATGACCTTAGGGTCCAATTATAAAAAAATTAAGTATTAAATCAGTTTAGTAAAGATTAAGACCCTTGAAAATGATTAAAATGTAATCAGTATTAATAGGTATTGTTTTTTGAAACAGATTCAGACAGACTGTCTAAACCTATATGATTTAATATCATTTATGGCCAATGTGAGCGAGAGAGAGAGTATGTGACTTATTATTTTTAATAAACGTAGCCTTTGGGTTAGTCACCACTTTATTCTCATTTTGTTCGTCTGAAGTCAAACTAAGACTGTTTTGCTGGTATAGTCCTGAAAACGTAAGTTAAGGTGTGTTGTTGCATATGTCTTAATATATGTTGAAAAGGTCTTAAAGGTTATGGAATTTACCTGCTGGACTCCTGCCTTCGTCCTGTAAGAGCCAGAGAAGCAGAACACTTAGAACATGTATCAGCAGTAGCTTGGGCAGCTATTGTAGCACAGATGTTTGTCCACTAGGTGGCAGATGCACAGTATTTTCCACAAGGCATTTAGCCTTCTGTATATATAAAGTATGATAAAGTGTTGATCCCATTCAAGGAAATCAAAGGATACAAGGAGGCAAAAATGGGCCAATGACACCAAAACTTGGGACTCCAGAGACACTGCCAGAGGTAAGTGAGGACATGTCTATTTGTTGTAAATTATATGAAATAAACCTTGTACAGAAATCATTATTTTGAAGGCAAACTGGTGGTTATGATGTTTGTCATGTATTCATACATGGCGGGAAGAGACTGTCCTCTCGTCCCCATCCACAGTCCCACTAATCAGCACACGCTGATTTATTGTTGCATTTACCAGACACAACAAGTGGGGGGCAGCAAAGGTCTGACTATGGTCATATGGCAGGGACTCAAAATATGGGACGAATGTTTTTGTCCTTGAGAGAATTCTGAAACATGTCCAGTGTTGCATTTAGAGAGAGGCCTGAAGTTTAAAAACCTGCATTTTGTCTGAAAAATTAATTCACGTTAATTCCACCACAAAACCAAATGTTCCACAATAGAATCACAAAAACACAAAAGCCATCTTTATATGAGGAAGAATAATTCAACGCTTTAGTTTACAGGCCCATCATTTTCTAATCATTTGCTGAAGGTTTCCTGGCACGAACTAGTCAGACTCATTCAGTGCTAATTATAGGGAGAATGAAGACAATGTTCTGAGAATGTTATTTTAGTAAGTTGTGCTGAGTTCAGAAGCATTTGTGGATTTCCACTAGAAGAAATGCTGAATTTAAGACAAGGTAAACATTTATTTATCATTAATTTGTTACTGGTGGCTTTATTCTTCATGTATGTTGACTTGTATGCTTGACTGTAGAAAAGTGCATATTTTTGCTCTGCACCGACCAAAAGACTGCAGTAGGTTATGGTAGCTTAGAAATTAATTGTAAATAAATAATTTCTTCCTCAAACGCTCCAATCAAACTAAGATATTAGGGATTTACGGGCCAGTAAAATAAAGTGTAAATAAGCAAATGCTCCCCCCACAAAAGCAGCTGCATCTAAATCAAAGCAAAAGAGTTGTGGGGGAGAATGAAAGCCTTTAATGGTGGTGAAGTGCCTTGGAAATGATCATTATCTCTGCTCATGACTGTCACATGAAAGGCCCAGCGGCAGAAACATGTTTGATAATCCCACCGCTTATGGCTGTTTTTCACATTTGCTGGTGGATGCGTCTTCTCTGATAAGCCGTCAGTGTGTGCATCATTATTCCACGTGGCAATTGGGCAAGTTTATTAAGGTTTGCACAAGGTGCAGAGATACGTTTCCTGCAATTGAGTTTTACTGTTACTTCATCTGTTCATGTGCAGGATTTATTGCATTTGTTGCTACTGAAGAAGAAGAGAGTTCACCGTGTTGGGAAACGGACAGTGTGTCGTTTGCTGTAGTGATAAAAGCAGGGTTACTGGTTACAGGAGGTGACTGATGTTCTGCCTTGTCTTATTCATGTGGAATTGTTGAACGCAGTCGCTGGTCTCAGGACCTCCGTATCTGTCACCTGGCAACGAACCTGTTGCCTGGATACGACACGCTGTTTCTTATTTTCATTGGATCAAACAGGACTAGGGTTGAAAGACTTGCATCTTTGGGGTGGGGGTGGGTGGACAGTGCTGACATCATGCAATGCTGCTTCAACAAGCTTTGCTTCAGAAAATGAAATGGCTGTGTTTTCTGTGTGTAGATAATTAACAACGGTTCAGCGGTTCTCCTTCCTTGCACCACTCTTGGTAGGTACTGACCCCTGCAGACCTTCCTTTAAGAAAAATGCAATCTAAGTTCATCGGTGCAGCCCCGCAATATCAGTTGCAATATTTGCTCATTATAAATGGTATAAATGAGACCGAAGGAAGAAGAATGCAATTTGTCCGATGTCTTTTCAAATTCCTGTACCTGCATCTTTAAGACCTGACCCAAATCACCACAGCTGGTAATTCCATTAGGGGTGGGTTGTTAAAATAGGCTTGCGGCCAACAAATCCCTCATGAAACCTTTAATTCACGATCTCTCATAGACACTACAAGTATCTTCAACTGCAAAACACAGTATCAGTAGGAGGGAACTCATGACAAACGGACGAATGACATATGCCTTAAATATATATCTAACGTCCATCGTGCTGTAGTATGAATTACACATTAACAGCATGATTGGCCAGCTGTGTGCAGGTGAACTGTGAATGTCTTGATGTGAACAACACATCATAAGAACTAGTTCTGTTCAAGCAGAACCTCCCATACGTGCAGGAGGTACCCAAGTCATGAACTCAAGTGTGTTAGATGCAAGTCATTAGCTTTCTGTGTGGGCCGAAAATATTTTGACCAGTTTTGATCAAAGTGTTGAAACAAACCTTTGACCTTTGTGCCACTGCACGTGTTGTTGGACAAATCAAATGCTCTTTTTAAAACAATCCTATTTTGTAGCGGTGCAGCAGCCCAAATGACGTGACGATCTAGTTACACGAAGCATGAAATTGATCATAGACTGACAAGAAATCCACACATTCAGTTCAAATTAAGTGCCATCCTTTCAAACCAAGCATGAAATTGATCATAGTGGCCAGAAGTAAAAGGAAGTGGGAGATAATAATGTAAAACTGACAGCTTCCTTTCTGACAATAGAAGCACTTATTACATGAACTGAAATAATAATAGATCCTTCAAGTAACATGTGTAATCTCTTTTCTTTTTCAGATATTATCACCAAACCTAATCTGAAATAATTCAACTGGTCACTACAATTTACAGTAAAAAGACTGCAAACATGACTTAATATCAACATATCAGGCATGTTATGAGATGTGATTTATCCCCATCTCCAGACCGCCTCCAATCAGGTCTCGTCCATCCCAAGTCTCCAGCCTAGTCAGCCAATCAGAGTCTGTCTGCAACAGGCACAGAAGCCGTAAGAGTCGTCCAGACCAGACAGCCGGAGCAGAATGACTTACAGATGAGAAGAACCTGATGTAGCTGGCTATGGGGTAGGGGGATGGGTTTTGGTTGATGTTTATGAAGCAGGGAAGATGAAGTGATGGTTCCAATCTGAGAATCGAGTTCAGTTGTGAATGGGTACAAAGCCTCTTCGTCCAAATCTAGCTCCAGGCATCTTTTGAAGCTTTCCCTCTTCAGTAATGTTCCTCGTGTCTTGACGTCGGTGGCCTCTTTCAGTCGCAGGTACGCAACCAACTATGCCACTATTTCTGACTATATCCTTACAAAGCTTCAAGCGCGTATGACGCAACTCCAAACAAAAGCTCGCTCTTATTATTCAGACACACAGTGGGTTAACGCTTCTGCTGTGACGTGGGCTGACATTAATTTGAATTTCATAAAACAAAAATCTCTTAAAATGTGACAACACAAATGTGAGTAGGTGGTTTTTGGTAGGTGTAGCTCAGTGGGTAGCTCAAAGCATCACCACGGCCAAGGTCAGAGGTTTGATGTGAAGGTTAGAACAAGTGCTGCCTACTCGTGACTCTCATCTGGATATAATTATTATAACTGTTATTTCCCATATAAGGAAAATTGAGGTGTAGATGTAAATCTAAACTATTTTCTTTGACCTTTACATATATGTGGATACTTTAACCCCGCAGGCTTTGTTTGTTCCTAAACCAAGAAAATCCCAAATTGGTTGAGTTAGCTGAGATGGTTGTCAATAAAGACATCAGAAAATATTAAAGTAGCCTTTTAGACCCTAACACAATGCAGATAAAATGTATTGACTTCCTCTTCTTGTTATTGTGTAATTAAATTTAACTTTTTAAAGGTATAATCCTCAAACATTTCATGACATCGAACCCCATTTGATACCATTTGCAGTCTACATTTCTTTCAGCGATGTCTTCAATGTAGTTCAAGTCACATCTGTCTATATATTATTTTCCATAGTTAGTGGTGAGGTCTGCCATTATGTCAAAATAACTGCAATGTAATTTTCTTTGCATATCATTCAGTCCTACTCAATATTAAGCTACAGCCTAAATATATAGCAGAGATAGCCTAGCTTAGCACAAAGAGTGGAAGAAGGGAGAAACGGCTAGCCCAGCTGTGCCAACAATAAAGGTAAGCAACAAGCTTATATAGTCTGAAGAAGTCAAAGATGTAGGTCTGCTCTATATGAAAACGTGCCCCTAGATAACTTTGTTATATGGTGCCATATAAATAAAACTGAATTAAATTGAATCATATGGTCTTCATCAGTGAACGGAGATGGCTCAGGTGTCATGATGTGGCCGTTATGTGATTCCACTTGTTATCACTTATTAAATTTAAGGTCATCTCCGTTTGCTGAAGAAGACCATAAGATTTCAAAGAAGCTAGTAAGTGGACCTTTGAGTTGAGATTACGCTGTTATTATATACTGGTCCCACAATCATGAAATTTAAAAACTCTTGATACAGATGTTTGAGTGTTTTAGCTCATTCAGCATAATTTGTGAGGACAGACAATTACTACAATAAAGTACAATGCAGGAATTAAGACCTTTTAAACTTTGATTACAGTACACAGTGATATTATTATATGATACCAATATATTGAACATATCTTTGGTGTATATATACACACATGTATGTATGTACACATGACCATATATCTTCCTAGTAAATATATAGATTTTTATATTATATATATATATATAACATATTTATAAAAATACCTGTGCTAATTTTTTAATTCTACTTTGATCTGTTTTATTGCTAATTTTATTGCTCTTTGATTGCTATTGCTATTTGACCATTTTCTCTGTGTTTCGCGTGGATGGGCTGCATTTCATTTTCCAATCCTGTATCGTATGATGACAAAAAAGCTGAACCTTGAATGCAGCGGCTACATCAAGTCAATGAGTGGTGTTTTTAACACTGGGATACAGTTCCACTATTCCACATTTAGTCAAAACGGGCATTTTTGTTATGTAGATAACTGCTCCAAACTTTGACCATTAATTGTAGCAGCCCTGTAAGGTCAGTCAGTATTTTTCTACATTCTTAAAGACGGTGCCAAGGTGACCATCTCTGCAGGTTTTCACATTCTAGAGACAATTCAGTGGCCTTCATCCAAAGTAACCGCTCCCTATGAATTCCAGAGAAGTGTGTAGAGTACATCTACATGTTCAACACAATTAAGGAATAATTTTTCATATGAATTGCTCCTAATCTGTGCGACTCCTCTGTTCAGCATTAATTGGCTCATTAAATCACTGCCAGCGGGCCGACATCAGTGTGAGATGAATACGACCCATGTCTGTGGTGTGGCGAAATCACACTGTAGCTTCAGCGGAGCTGCGGTTTTGGCCATTGCAAAGGGTCGTGAGACGGATGAGGGAGGCGGGTAAGAACGCCTCTAAATTAAACAAACTTTTAAGTCCACTCATCTTCAATTAATCTGAAGTAGAAGTGCTTAAAGTGCCAGGCCAGGGAAATATTGTTCTTTCCAACAAATTAATCATTGATCTGTACTATAAATAGCCAGTAGAGCAAGCACATCAGGAAGCCAGATGAGCTGCTATATTAGTCACTAGGTCTCCACTACAGTCACACAAGTACCGCTGATTGCTTTTGTTTCCTCCCCCGGAAAATTACTAAAAGCCCATAACAGTGAGTATGAACACTGTATTACTTCACAGCTCTGCACAACACAAGCTGGAGGTTGAGAGAGAGCACTGCTTGTCTACTGTAGTTAAACTGTCACTCTATCCATACAGAAGATAGAACATTAATATTATGATCCTCATTTCCAAAAAGCTGTCAAGACTGGGAGTACATTTTTAAATTACAGTATAAGGAATATTTTCATTTTGACAGTTGAAATCCTAGTAACACTTTTCTCATTAATTGCCAAATCAACCACCCTGCACGTCCAGTGCCCCACCCCTCCTTCCACAACCTCCACCCAGCCCCCGTTCTCCAACCTGTCCCTCACAACATCCACGTGGTACTGTTACCAAAGACCCTGCACCCCAAGGACCCCAACAGCTACAGGACGGTGGCTTTAACGTCCCACCTGATGAAGACCTTGGAGAGGCTGGTCCTTGACCGTCTCTGGCCTCTGGTGAGCCCATCAATGGACCCGCTACAGTTCACCTACCAACCTGGCATTGGGATGGATGATGCTGTCAGCTGCCTCTACAGAGATCGCTCTCTCCCCCGGAGAAGGCTGGGAGCACTGTGACAATGTTTTTGAGTTCTCCAGTGCTTTCAACACCATGCAGCCCACACTTCTGAGAGACAAGTTAGAACAGACGGGGGCGGGCCTCCAGCTCACTACATGGATTCTGGACTACCTCACAAACCGACCAGAGTATGCGAGGATACCAGACTGTGAATCCGACAGGGTTATCTACAGCACGGGGGCTCCACAGGGAACAGTCCTGGCTCTTCACCCTCTACTTTGCAGACTTAACACACAACTCAACCAATTGCCACCTACAGAAGTTCTCAGAAGACTCCGCAGTCATCAGCCTCATCGCAGATGGAGACGACAGAGAGGACAGAGAACTGATCCAGGGCTTTGTGGGTCGGTGTCAGCGGAACCGCCTCTAGATCAATGCAGGGAAAACCAAAGAGCTGGAGGTGGATTTCCACAGGTGTAAACACTCTCCTCCTGCACCAGTGAACATCCAGGGTATGAACATCGAGAGGGTGGAACCTTACAAGTACCTGGGTGTTCACCTGAACAATAAACTGGACTGGACCGACAACACTAACGCACTGTACAAAAAAGGACAGAGTAGACTCTGTCTCCTGAGGAGACTCAGGTCTTTTGGAGTACAGGGGACACTGCTGAGGACCTTCTTTGACTCTGTGGTGGCATCGGCCATCTAATATGGCTTGTCAGGCTTGTCTAAAATTACTTGGGAGGTTACTCCTGGGGCTGCTTAGCCATGTTTTGTTTGATCTCTCAGGACAATCAGTAGACTAGTCCCAGATGTCTTAATGGTTCTAGGAGCAGCATATGGCACAAGCATCTGAGATATATTTAGGCCTGGAGCCACAGCGCGATCAGACAGATAAAAAGCTACAAAAACACACACGGTTGCCATGATTTTCAGAAGCAAACAGACAAAGGTATACAAGTCACACCTGTCATTGCTGTGCTACCCCCAAAACATCTGGAGATGACACGCTTGCATCGTGTCGAGCTGCAGGTCTAAACCAATGGTGTGGAGCTGTTGGCACTGCTGCACTGCGATTGGACGTGCCTCCTTAAACCTGCTTCAGCAATGTAGCCCCCTTAGTCTCGAGGCGCAGAGTGGAAAATCCAAAGTGACTGGAATTATGTTAAGTAACACACTACTGGCTTTTTATAGAAATGGGCAGCCTCCCGTCGGCATGGTAACTGACCGGCATAATTGGCCCCCCATTTCTGGTGGTGTGAACCGAGGCATTCCTTCCCTCACTGTCTTGCGTGTGCGGTTCTGGATAATGGAGGTGGTGACAGAAAGGTGAGTGAATTCGGTTTAGGCTACACAACAGGCTAACTAACACACACACACTCTTACCTTTATAAAAACAGAAAGTGACCTTCATGGCTGTAAAGTGCCATGAAGGTCACTTTCTTTTCAACCTGTGATATGTTTCTATTTCTCCTTCAAATGGCGCACAATGCAAATTGTCCCAAATTTCTTCTTTCTTTTGCCCTCACATGTGACACAGATCTGATATTTTCTAACCAGCATCAGCGTCAAGAAGCAGCCAAAGCCCCTTTTCACTGTGTGTTGATCTGGCCACATCTGGGAAATCCTCATGTTGAAACGTGTGACCCACATGTCACTTGTATTTTTAACACAACAATAGCAATACACTGACGTTGCCATAACAACAAGTAAATCTTTATTCACCTGAGACAGCCGTCGTAGTTTTGGCTCCGTGGAGGACGATGAGACACATGAAAGGGAAGATAGACAAACAGTGATGTGGTTGGTATTTGGGCAGATGTACCAGCTCAAGTGAACACAAAGTGGAATGTGATGAGGGAGACGCTGAGCTACAGAAACAGATGTGATGTCCCAAAATCTTAAAGATATTTATCACAAAGATGACAAAGAAAAGATTTACGAAGTATTTTCACTTGTAAAATTACTATGTATGGAATAACAAAAGTATTTTTCTGCTGTTTGATTAACTGATTAATTAAATCACAGTCAGATATGTTCCAGTCCTGCACACGACGATTGTGAAATTCAAAATGGCCTCAAAGCAAATAAACGCTACCAGCACTCATCCTGTCTCACCTGCAAAACACAAAACCAAGTGAGTGTGGCGCCATGACTGTTCCCTCGGGGAGATCCACAGCGACACATTCAGGTTCCCAAAATTTGTCTTCATGTAGAAAAAGCAGATCCTGAGTTTTGTGTTTCTTCAGTTTCCTGTTCTTGGCTGACAGGAGTGGCACCCGGTGTGGTCTTCTGCTGCTGCAGCCCATCTGCTTCAAGGGTCGACGTGTTGATACCTTGAAAGGATACCTTGAAACCTTGGGATACCTTGAAAGGATTTCAATTCAATTTTATTTAGCGCTATATCATAACAGTTATCTCATAGCACAAAGGATACCTTAAACGTACTTGGAAGGATAACTTGGGATACCTTGAAAGGATACCTTGAAAGTACTTGAAATGATACCATGGGATACCTTGAAAGGATACCTTGAAAGTACTTGAAATGATACCTTGGGATACCTTAAACGTACTTGGAAGGATACCTTGGGATACCTTGAAAGGATACCTTGAAAGTACTTGAAATGATACCTTGGGATACCTTGAAAGGATACCTTGAAAGTACTTGATATGATACCTTGAAAGGATACCTTGAAAGTACTTGAAATGATACCTTGGGATACCTTGAA
>JAVQJF010095478.1:0-10847 GCA_036023855.1 Gadopsis marmoratus | reverse complement strand
CTGCCATAAAAAGTGTGGACAGCTTAATTGGCAAATCAAGGATAACAAGCAGGGAGGCACTGGAGGACACAGAATTAGAGTCACCAATTCAGGAAAACAGCATAAAAACTGGGACATTTTTTCGTCTTCTTTCTCTTAATGTTCCTTTTTAGTTCTTAAAAGCAGATGAGACTCATCTCTCGCTGTCAGACAGAATTCGACTTGTCTCAAGACGCACATTTGGATCACGTTTGAATTTGTAGGTTTCTTAATTTAAGGTAATCTGCGTGAGTGGGAGCTGATCCATTCATCATGTCTATAACCTTATTGATTGACACTTGGACGTTGAATTTTGTAGCTACATGATGAAAGTGCCTGCACAGGACAAATGATCCACATAGTGTGGTAAAGTAATTGCACGCTTTTGTTCTTGTCAGTGTGTAATCAAACATGGTCTGATCTGTAGAGTGTTTCAGAACACACCCTACTATTTGCAGCCTTTCTTCCTGTGGAAGACTGACCCCCTAAGAGCGCCTTACAGTCTCTCTCTCTCTCTCTTTAAGTGGTAATTAAGTATGCCCATTTTTTTGCTGGCCCCATGGCATTTCAGGTTGTTCACACCTCAGGGGCTTAATCATTTTTTGTCTTATCATGTTGAAAACAAGGCTGTTTGAATATTGTCAGTATGTCAAAATGGGAACAGTGCGTTCAGATTCTGCTTGTTGGTTTTCCTTGAATATTGCTATGCCATTACTTTTTCCACCCAAAGGCTTTCTATCACAATCAAAGCTTCCTGTGTCTGGTTTTCAGAAGGTGATGGTTTGCACTTGATATGGGCAATATTCAGAACCATAAAGACTAGCATTATTAAAGCCTTGAAACATCACAGGATGCTTTATAATTGGTGGAATACATCAGCTTTCTCGGAAAATATAGCCTTGGATAATGATGATGTTCATATTCAGTTTTTATATTTATTTCTTGCTCCTGTTCTTCTGTTCTAATTATTTTCTCTTTTTTGGCCACAGTTGATGGTCTCCTCTGTCTCGGTTTCTCTCTGCACAGGGGGACAACTCCTATGTGAAGGATCGCTGGTGTATGTTTGATGGATTCATGGTGTTTTTCATCTGGGTGTCCCTGGTGCTGCAGGTATATTGCAACATTTACCGTTACAAGTTTTTCTGCAATTATGTTGCCTTTTTTCCCCCCTGCAAGTGTTTGTACAGCTCGGCTTAAGGCAATTAATTGTAGTAGCTGGTTATTACTTCTTAACAATCAATTTCTCTTTGTTTTAGGTGTTTGAAATAGCAGAGCTTGTGGATCAGATGTCTCCATGGGGAATGTTGAGAATCCCCCGAGCCCTCATTATGATCCGGGCCTTCAGGATCTACTTTCGCTTCGAGCTTCCCCGCTCCCGCATCACCAACATTCTCAAGTACAAAACTGTCATGAGAATTTCTCCTCAATTTGGCTCAAGAATTAGTGGATAGTCATATATATAAAAATATGACACTTCTCTCTTCTGCTTTGCAGACGATCCGGGGAACAGATCTGGAGTGTCTCCATCTTCCTGCTGTTTTTTCTCCTGCTCTACGGAATTCTGGGTGTTCAAATGTTTGGAACATTCAACCATCACTGTGTTACTAATGATACACAGAAAGGGTAAGAACGAAGTGTAAAGAAGTGTAAGTTTGGCTGCCTTGTTTCTTCCTACGATCGGTATACCTGTTTCAACAAACCGATTATACTGAGCTGTCGTCCTTTAGCTCTTTAATGAACACCTTTTAATACCTATGCTGTAGGCTGTCTTTCCCAGTAATAGTATATTATATTTACTTTTGAGCTCTTCTGTCTCCATTTAGATAATGAAAGACAAAACTTAAAGTGCTGTCCTGTTTACTCCTCACATTGTGACGTCCTGCTTTTATTCATTACCCGCAAAGCAAACCAATGATGGATCAGCCTGGTCAGTCAGTAACTGTCACCTACTGAGCTGAGTCTGACAAATCCTGACAGCATCTCATCATTTGTGATCAATTTGGTGTGACTGTCTAAGCCGTAGCCTCACACATTAAATTGGCTTTTTTATGTGGAGCAGCACCTCTGCACAACCTCTTTCCACGTCCAATATCCAAGATCTGATTTTGACAGGGTTTTACTGTAGTAATTTAGAGTAGAGAAACATAGGCAGGAGCTCATTGCTAGAATACACTACTGTTTGCTTTAAACTCTGTTGGTCAGCATATTCTTGCAGGAGGGAACACAGGAACTTGTGGGCGGGTGGGGATATAAAGTCATGTTATTTAAAAAAAAAATAGTCTTTTTGCAGGGACATTTTAAAAACTAAATTATTTGATTAAAACATTCAGTGAACTGCAATTTAACCACCATGCTCTTTAATTGTTTTTAAACAATTTTAATTAATGTGAACTGAGCACTGGGTGAGATTTGTTTGCACATTGCTGTACAAAATCAGCATGTATTTAAACCCATTTGTGAAGGTTTTTGAATTGAATCATTCATTTGAGGATGATGATGATATGATACAGAGAATAGGAATCCTTGATGGGGGGGGGTTGATCATCATGGTTAAAGCCAAAGGCTGCAGGCAGTGCTAACACTAAATATCCATCCACCCATCCATTATCTATACCGCGTATCCACAGAGGGTCGCGGAACATTAAATATAATATTTAAAATCTCCATTATTGTCCAGTCTTTGTATGTGATGTGTAGTAGATTTGTATTGTACTCACTCCTGCTTGCATTTAGCTACCCATCTATCTCTGCAGCCCTTACTGCTTTTGTGCTCAAGCACCCTAGGGACACTGCGTACACTGACCATTAGTAGCAGGAAAGATGGCACAAGACATTCTTACATTTATAACTCTGACATCCATCTGTAACATCATTCTAAAAGTGCTGTGGCAGCTGCACCTCTAATTTGTTTATTGCTGTGCTCCTTTTCATATATATATATATATAATGGGGTATTTTAGAAATATGTCACACAAGGACTGATGTGTCTAATCTCTATCTGCCTTATGCCCTTGGCACAAAGTCAAAGCTCCTTAGCTTTTCACACACAAAGGATTTGATGAAAATTGGGTAAAAAATAGTAGGGGGGATATTTTCTCATATGGACATCAGATGAAAATGGTTTTGGATTTGTGAACAAAGTAGGGTCTCCTCTGGATGTCAGGATTTCTGCAATTAATCTCATCGCTATTTAACTCCATGACATGAACAACATGCATAGATTTGTGCAGTATGAATTAGATCCACTGAACCAGAGGAGGACATTTGTGTTCTGTAGATTTCATTAAAGACACATTGTGGTTTGTGTGTTTGAGGGTTATTCTAAATAGAAAAGTCTTCTTACAAAAAGATATATAGGCTCTTGAAAAAATTGTTACAATGCAACCAAATTAATGCATTATTGTTATTAAACTTACTAAATATTTTGAACCAATTAATGTAATTATAACATTTTAAAGGGTTTAAGCATATCTTGTTTCTGAAAAAAAAACCAAAACATGTTAATTGCTTTGACATAGCCACAAGGGAGCTGTCATGTTGTTCTTCTTTATATACAGTACGGTTTATGTGCTAAACCCACTGTTTTTGTGGATTACTTGTCAACAAGATGCGGTGGTTAGCCGATGTGGGCAGAGGTTGTTGACAGGACCTCACATTTTCAATTATGCAAAAGTTTACAAATTATTTTGGGTTTGATCAAATTACAGATTCAGAAAACCCATCATAAATAATTTCTTATCGCAAGTGTTTTATCTTTCATCTGACTCACCAAAGTTTTTATATCAGGTTATTAGTGGACATTTGGGCTTCATTTATCTCCCCGTTGACATCAAGAAAAGTGATCTCTTTGATAACACACGGGGGTATCATTCAGCCCAGTATAATTAGCTTTATTGGGATTCATCACTATGCCTCTGATTGCCCTGTGTGATAGTGCAATAAATTATCCCTTCTGATCCTGTACCCGTTAATAAACAATTTGGATGAATGTCTGGGCAGCCAATTTGAAGGCATTAATGTTCATTAGAGAAATCAGGCAGCTCCTGGAATAACACCTGTGGCTAAAAGATGGGGAGACATGGAAAAAGGGAGGAGGGGCAACATGTGTATGTACTCTGTATGTGTGAGCACACAGACAATATCTGTGTATGTGTGTATTGCATGAATGCTTCTAATGCTTATATATTTGAATTATTGGCTAATTCAACAGTTTTCTTAATAAGTTTTATTTATATAGCACCTTTAAACCTTTAAGCGAGAGAGTGACTTTTGGTTTATGCCAGAAAGGAAGGACTTACAGAAGTCGACTCTCGAGAAAATGAGTGCATGAATTACATTGTCCAGGTCAGAGTGTGAAAGCATTGGTTTGATTCTGGAGATGGTTCTTATTTTAAGGAAGCAGGACGGGACAAGTTTTTGATCTGTGGTGTAAAGCTCAGATCTCAATCATATAGTACTCCCAAATTTCTGGCAGTGGGTTTCACATTAGCTCATAATGAACCAAGGCCACTCTCAATGAGACTGATAGGGTTTGGGGGACTGATATGATTTATGAATTAGATGTATTGAGTTGGATATTTTGTTGACAGTTGACATCATTGAAACAGTCCAAGACAGCAGCTAGTTTATTTGTGTCTCCGGGTCTCAGGGGCAGGTATATCTGTGTGTCGTATGCGTAGCAATGAAAAGAGACGTTATAATGTTGAATGATTTGACCAAGTGGAAGCATGTAGATAGAGAAAAAAATTTGACCTAAAATTGAACCTTGCGGTACACCACAGGTAATTAATGTGAGTTGTAGAAGATGAGTAATTACCTATGGTGACTGTGTAGGTTTTTCTAAAAGGTAAGAATATAACCAACCAAGTGCAGTGTCCTTGATGCCAACCCAGTTTTCAAGATGGTCAATTACGTTGGCATGATCTACTGTGTCAAAAGCAGTGAGAAGAAGGTAGGTCTAGAAGAAAAGAAACGTGCGCCCTCCCTCATATCTGCTGCTAAAAGGAGAAACATTTTTACCTCGAGTGCCGTTTCTGTGCTATTTTAAGCTCTAAACAGACTGAAATTTTGCGAAGATGTTATTATGACACATAAAAGTTAAAAGTTGTGTTGAAACCACTTTTTCGAAAATCTTTCATGAAAATGGAAGTTTAGAAATTGGCCTAAAATTACTAACAACAGATGGATCAAGGTTAGGTTTCTTTAAAAGAGGTTGGACCACAGCATGTTTAAAATTGCACACACACCGCTAACAGCCACGCTTTCCAACTTCCAGAATGTCATTTAGGAACGCTAGTAGCTCGTATTAAATGTGTAAATGGCCAGCAGTTTTTATTACCATAAGCAATAAACTCCCTGATGTTATAGTGCCCAGTATCACACTCACATCTTAAAATGATCTCTCCATTCAAATCAACGTCATTTTGCTTTACAATCTCCCCTTTTATTCAAACATCAGAGTATAAACCTTTCTCATTCATTCCATGTGCCACTCATTGCATATATATATATTATTTAATACGTGTTTTGTTTATTCTTTTGGTCAGTAATGTGTCATGGAACAGCTTGGCCATCCCAGACACCCATTGTTCCCCTGATGGGGAGGGTTACCAGTGTCCTCATGGCTTCACGTGCATGGACTTGGAAGAGCTGGGCCTCAGCCGACAGGAGCTCGGTTATAGTGGCTTCAATGAACTAGGTATTATCTATACACTGACACATTTATTGCATTCAAACACATACACATAACTGTCTGCTAACATCCAGTTGCACGAAGTGCTTTATATTAAGAAAAATGTCTATACTCTGACACATTCTTTTCATCTGTAAAGATAGAGTATATTCGGTTAAGGAATGTGGAAGAATGACCCTGTCTGAGAAAGTGAGAACTAATGTGCTGCATATACCAGCTTTGGCGTGAAGCAGTGTCATTCTGCAGCATCCCGCATTCTTATCAGCTGAACGGTGCACAAATCCAGTGTCAGTGCACAGTGCAGTGCCCCTAATCTTTAGATAGCCGTGAAGGAGAGTGCGAGCTTCACAGTAAACGGTACCTTAAATTAGACATCAGAACACAATATGGCACATTCGCTGGATTTTACAGCCTAAATGTATTAATTTATCAACACAATTTATAAATATAAATTTAGCTTTTAGTGTGAAGATTAAGTGCATTGTAGAAAAATCCAGATTTTATTATTATGGACAATCTAATTTATTAGAGTGGTTCCCACTTCTTCCTCAAAGAGTTTATTGAGGATACAGATGTTCTATTTCTATTCAAATCTATACAGAAGTAATAAGCAATTAATACAAATACAGTAGCTGTGGCAAGTCGGTAACTATTTCTATCCCAGAATCCCAGAGGCCCTGATTCAGAAGTTGACAAGCTTAAAACAATGATAGGATGTGCTTAATAGTTGAATTGGGAGATTCCGACTACTGTTACTGATCTGCCAGTTGTCTATCAGTTACACTCGACAGCACCTGTCTGATGTGATGATGATGTGATGCAATCAGGGATTTCAGGGTTTATGTAAAGACATGCTTATTAATTTGTTGGTCTTTTTTTAATCACAAAAGTCCACTTTCAAACATTAAAATATTATGGACTGGTGTTTCTTTCGGGATTATATCATCTTTGGCTGAGTGTAAAAAGAGCAGACAGTTAATTTGCAGATAGAACATTAACTAGAAAGGAGCCAGGACTTTCATTTTAGGGTTTTGACCAACTCACATAACTTATGTTAATTAGCTACATCTGACCAAGTTTGTCGGTGACCGTGACAAAGACATACATTAAAGATAATTTCATCAGATTAATGAGTGAACTTCCAAACTGTTATATTTCTAAATCTTGCCATTAAACAGAAGGGAACTATGAGGCTGTAGGGATGCTGTGTTTGTATCTGCAAGCTGTGAAAATGTACATTCATTATAGGGCTTAGTCCGCGTGGCTGAGCCATGACAATCGGTATGAGGCTCACAGACGTCACTACGTTAAGCAAAAGACTGATACTGACACTTCAATAACAATCTCTTCTTTTCATCTAACTGTGCATCTCTCTGACTCCTGTGTCTGTCTCCGTTTAGGTACGAGTATCTTTACTGTGTATGAGGCTGCATCACAGGAGGGTTGGGTGTTCCTCATGTACAGAGCCATTGACAGTTTCCCTCGCTGGCGCTCCTACTTCTACTTTATAACTCTCATTTTCTTCTTGGCATGGCTTGTCAAGGTTAGAGCCAGTCTCTCTCTACTGCACTTTTCACAATGCTTTCAGCTCCATTGGCATGGCAGCACCAACACCAGAAGGTTTTGCTTAATTGACATAACCTAATGTTTCATCTACGGATATAATGACTTCCCCTTGTTAGTAGAATGTTCTCTGGCTTAATGAGAGACTGATCACATCACAGATAGTGAAAGGAAGTCAAGAGACGGACCTGCACCTGGTCATTTATTTTTAATTGTCACAACACTCTTTTTCTCTCACGGTCTCTGTTTCACTCTTTCTGTATCATTCTCTTTTACAGAATGTGTTCATTGCGGTCATCATCGAGACATTTGCTGAGATCAGAGTGCAATTTCAGCAGATGTGGGGGTCAAGGAGCAGTACCACCTCTACTGCTACAACACAGGTACAACTATCACACTGACAGGCACACAAGCTGACAAGGAAGTGCCACATGGACAACTTTATGTGGCAACTGAATTTGACCTGATTCTAAACATTCAGCTTTCTTTAAAACTGGTGATCTTGTACAGAGTGCAAAATATCTGTTCATTCATCAAAGTTCAGCTCATCAAAGTTGGATGAATTCAGGAGAATCAAAGGAATGAATACAAACCCATTTTGACAGGAATGGCTTTCTTAAGTGTTACAAGAGTGCATGGTCATCAATAAATGCCTTCACTTACATCCTCACTTGGTCACCTGACGGCCCACAGACCATCAGATGTCTGTTTTTGATACAACAAGATAGCTACGGTAGCAAAGGCTTGAGTTTAAATAAGTCAATATGAACCACTAAACGAGTGACGAGCCAAGCACATCGTTTCCAGTAAGCAAACTTGGCAAATATTATGAAAGACATTTGTCCCAAAGAGTTTAATATTCATTTTAAAGTAGCAACTTGCATTTTATTTTGTCCAATATAGATGTTGAAAAGGAAATTACAAGGTTTTTTTTTCGGACGTTGATTCTATAAATGCCCATAGATTTCTCACCATCATTCAGTCCAGACAACACCCATTTATTTTAGTGATTAGCATCGGTGTTTAGCTGTCTTACAAATGCCCTTTTAGGCATGACAGGAGTTGTTACTTTGGTCTTGATTAATGCTTATTTTTCTTTTGATGTGACAGGCATTTGATTGCCACTTCCACACTTACAGTAGACTACTCTGGATTGACAAAGAGGATTGGGAAGTGGGTCTGAAGCAGAGAAAATCAAGAGAGAGTGAAAGAAAGTATTTTGTAAAATGTAGAATGTATGATTACATTACAATTGAAAACTCTGGAAGATAAGGAGGCAGAAAATCAGAGATGTTGTTTATCGTTTCAGAGCTGACAGTAGCCAATTAAAACCGTAATTAATACAATAATCAATAATGGGATGGTGGGTGTATGCATGGATCTGGATTTGTATTTTGCAGATGTTTTGTTGAGTCAAAAGAAAAGCTGATCTTGGCCCATCAGTGAAGCATATCTGAAGTTAAATGTTCAGATTGGATTTGTTAAGAATCCAAAATCCCTTCAAAACATTTGACATTTTTAATCATAATGGCGCTGGCCTGACAAACAGAACTGTTTTCTGTGCTGTTATTCCCTCTCAGTCTTTAAAATGATGCATCCTGGAAAGTCATTAAATTAAAACCTCTGTTACTTCAACCATGATGGAAAACAGGCTGGTGCCACTGGCATCCATATACTCCAATGACCTTGAAAACAATTAGCCTCTCTTTCCATTATCAAAATTAATTGTAATCACATCGCCATGCCCCAATCTTTATCTTAGAGGGGATAAAAACTAATTAGCTCTGGTATAACACTTAACTGTCAATCACAGAGGCTGAAACAATATGCTCCTTTCTTCATGATCCCTTGAGAGGAAGGCTGATGTAAGGTGGCCCTGGGAGACACAACCCATGCCACACTCCCCATTCCTTGACTTTGCTATAACTGTCCCCAGATTATTGAGGCTTTTAATAGAGATTAGGCTGTAAAGCCTAACTGTATAGATAAAATGACAATGGATTTATCCACTTTTGTTTCACAGGATCAGTCTTTTTGTCCCATATTTTGATGAGTGGAGCTGTAATTAAGGGCTGAACTTGAAGTTGAATTACACTGAAGTCTACTTTGTCTTGTGTGAAGTTGAATGATATCAACACCGTGTTTCACATCAGGGTTGTAGATGCCATGTTATATTAAGGACGAGATGATAAAAGCAATGGATTGGGCACCACAATCTTGCTAGGATGCGATAAATGTGATAGGTATGCGACAAAATAGAAACACAGGGGGAGAAAGGTGTGTAATTACAGAGTAGAATGACAAATGAGGCAGAGTGGACGAAGGATTTCTATACGTAAGAAGCAAGCATGACTACCATGATAATTGGTACACACATGTATGCCCCCTCAGGATAAGTTGGAAACACATGGGTGACCTTTCATCTAGCACCACCATCAGGTCACAATTTCAGTTTATCCAATGATTTAGTTTCACTAAATATCTTCAGCCTCAGCTGTACTTTGTGGTTTGTTCCTATTGCAAATGTTAGCTTGCTAACATGCCATACTAAGATGGTGAAGATGGTAAACATTATACCAGCAACGTTGGTATGTTAGTATGCTGACATTAACATTCGGCTCATAGCATCGCTGTGTCTAAGTACAGTCTCACCGAGCCGGACTGTAGACTGTCTTGTTATAATATTAGTACATGGCAAGAACAGTTTGGATATATGATTAAGAAGAACAGTGAAATATTGGGGTTAAGGCAACACGACTGTGGTTAAGGGTAGTTTTGGCCCATCAGAAATAATGGCATTGCAATGCAGCAAAGTTAGGCACCTAACTGAAGTTAAAACTTAGTAATAAGCACGATCATGGTGACTGGCCCCAAAATATCATCTCATTCACCTTTTACACTTCTAAGTTTTTGCGTTCATGTTTTACAAGAATGATTGCTCTTCATGAGTGAGCCAACTGTCTTGTGAGTTTGAAAGTCTCCGATGTGACATTGGTTTGTTTTTATTTCTGGTGTTGGCTCCTTAGGCTTACATACTGTATTTAGTATCTATCATGCTGTGTGAGGGTACGAATCTGTGTGTATGACGCCTTCAGCTTTTTTCCGTGGCCACAGATGTTTTATGAAGATGTAGCCGAAGGGTAGACGTGTGTGTTTGAGTTTTGTCCAGCACTTTGAATGGTGTGCAGGTTTTATTTGTGTGTGCTGCCCCTCATGCGCTGTCCTTGTGCCACAGATGTTCCATGAAGACGCTGCTGGGGGATGGCAGCTTGTAGCTGTGGACGTCAACAAACCACATGGCCGAGCGCCTGCCTGCCTCCAGGTAAACAATCCACATAATGAATATCCTGCTGATGCTGCTGTTGTAAAGTGTTTCTCTCTCTTACGCACACATGCCATACTTCTATGATATATTTTCATCTTATGTGATAGGTCAGTGGCCCCCAACCACCGGTCATTTGGTACCGGGCCGCAGAGAATGAAATTAAAAAATATTTTATTGATTATCAGAGTCTGAAAGATGTTTTATTTTGAAAAATGACTGTGCGTCTGTGCGTCTGTGTCTCTTGACACG
>JAVQJF010095473.1:0-12178 GCA_036023855.1 Gadopsis marmoratus | reverse complement strand
GTGGAATTGTTGGGTCTGTAGATATAGAGTTTGCTTGGACTTGCTCTATATTAACAAGTGCTATGAGATAACTTTGTTATGATATAGCACTATATAAATAAAATTTGATTTGATTTGATCGTTGTTTGTCAAATCTATTTCAGTTTGTAAGAAGTCGATCATTGGCATCTTTTTTTTGTGTGTCAAATTTCTACATAATGTGATTGGCTTGCCAAAATAATTTTGTGGCTCGTGGTGTCCACTTTCAGTCCGGTTAAAAATAGATTTAAAATTTTTGAGTCCTTTTATACAATAAAGGTCTACAGAAGAGCCTGTGTATTACAACACATGGTAAAGCAATAATTCCAAATTTTCAAAACATCAGCCCCTTTGTTGACTCAAACCTACCAGTGGACACCACAGCCGTAGACTGGCTGTCGTGGTGGCCATTGTAGGTATGCGTGACTGCAGGTGGCATGGTGTGTCTTGCAGCCTCCACCGGCTCGGTGGCCACCGTGGCTAGCAGCATCGCCACCTCAGAGCAAACCTTCCAGATTGCTGGCAGCCCAGTGACTGTGGCTGGCCAGGTCCTCGCCACCAAACTCCCGCTGCCCGCTAACAGCAAGATTGTCACGCTCAACATGCCCACCACTCAAGGAGGTAGGGAGCACAAGTGTCATCCATTTCCGCTGGTTTGGGCTTACGCTTGCCAAAATGGATGGACGTGTCATGTGAGAGGCAAAAATCTGCCTGTGATGAGGATTGGCACTGAGCATGGACGATGCCAGCAGTGGTTTTTTTGTTTGGTTTTGTGTGTTGAAGGAAGCGTTTTTACGGCCAAAAGTTAGATTGCAGTTTTTCCCTGAGTTGCTTAATCAGTTCATCAGATAATTACTGTTATCTGATGAACTGATGCTTTTTTTCAATTGCTTTATAAATTCTTTAAAAACATTTTAAACAAGCTCTTCCCCACACACAGTGCATGCCGCTTCTGTACATCCTTGATCTTAATCACTGCATGTACCCAATGCATATTTGCTTCTTTCCTTATGTAATCATTGTTATCAACAGGTGTAGTCCAGCAGAAAGTCCTGGGCATATTCCCCTCTGGGCCCCCAGCAAACCTTAGGACATACAGCACACTACATCCCACGACTGGCAACATCAACCTCAGAGCCACCACCTCTGCCTCAACTACCCAGCAACAGGTCTTTTGTCCTTTACCCTGTCCTTTTCAGTTTTCATTTGAAGCTAGGGGAAATCTTAAGCACGATGACTGATGATTTTACCTTTGGCTTTGTGTTCCAGGCCATCTCACCAGGAGGCCAAACACAGCCTGGTATGACGATGAGCCAGTCACCTACGCCGGCATCTGCCTCTGTGGGCACAGCAATGGTCAGAAGTCCAACGTTGGCTCCAGCAGGTGTTCTGTTCAACTAATCATGAATGTCTTCAGCCATTGTGGCACATGCCGTACAAATAAAGCTAAAAAAACAAAACAAAATCTTACCCCCTCTTCATCTCTCCAGGCCAACCTCAGCAGGCCGTGGCTCAGATGGGCCGTGGTCAGCCTGCTTCCTCAGCAGTGCCTAGTTCTACTCCTGTGCAGAGAGCAGCGGGTGCTGCACCATCACCTCTCGCAGCCACCACAGCACCTGGACAGTCACCTGTAGCTTCCTCCCAGACCAACAGACCACAGCAGGGTCAAGTTAAACTCACTATGGCACAGCTCATGCAACTAACACAGGGTGCTCAGGTGAGGGCACATTTTTCCTTTTATTGTCTTTTCCTCCACACTAATACACCAAATTATGTTTGTTTTTTTCTGCTGTGCTGTATAAAGAAAGTTTAGAACTATATCACTGTTAGCTGAAGGCAAACTTAATTTTGTCTACAACTCTGCAGGGTGGAAACCCAGGTCTGACGGTGGTGATCCAGGGTCAGGGCCAGACCCAGGGACAGCTGCAAATCATCCCACAGGGTGTAACAGTCATCCCTGGTCCTGGTCAGCAGCTAATGCAGGCAGCAATGCCCAATGGCCAGGTCCAGCGCTTCCTCTTCACTCCCATACTCTCTTCCTCATCAGCTTCAGCACCTACTACTGCTACCCCTTCAAAGCCTGCCGTAGCTCAAACACAAGGTCCAAATCAAGTCCAGATGACTCCTTCAGCCCTGGCCCAAACCCAAATGGCTGCCCCTGTACCTGCCCCAACACATGTGGCACCCCCAGCCCCAACACATATGCCTTGCTTGGCTCCCGCCACGGTCCCTGTGCAAACCCAAGTTGCAGCCCAGGCTTCAGCGCAAACACAGGTTTCAGCTGCTACCCCATTATCAGTCCCAGCGCAATCTCAAATATCCACTCCTGTTCCTGCCCTGCCACAAGTTGCAGCCCAGGCCTCCACACAGGTTTTCTCCTCCACACCACCAGCCTCTGTCCCCACACAGCCCCAAGTGGTCAGACCTGTGCTTGCCCCAGCACAAAATGCAGTCCCAGCCATGGTGCAAAGCCAGGTCTCCACCTTTACCCCAGGCTCATTCCCTACACAAACTCAAACTGCAGTGTCGCTACCTGTTCCAGGACAAGTTGCACCTCAATCCCAGCTCCAGACACATGCCTTCAGCCCTGCCCCAGTCTTAACCTCAGCCTCTGTTCCGATGCATGTTACCATTCCCACCCCTGCTTTAGCCCCTGTCTCAGGCCCATGTAACTCAGCCCAAATGCCTGTTTCTGCCTCTCTTCCCTCACCTGTCCAATTTCCGACCCCTGCTCTTGCTCCTGTCTCTACTCCTGTCATAGCTGTTGTATCCACCCAAATTGCTGTCCCATCCCCAGCCAAAGCTCTAACCCAAATCCAAGCCACAGCTCCCGCCCCCCTTCATGCTGCTGTGGCCAATGCAGTTGTCACACCAGTCACAGCCACCTCTACAACACCATCAGTGCCAGGTAAAGAACCCGCCGCAATTCCCATCATGTTTTAGTAATTTGTCTACTTACAAAGGTTGACTTTTTTTAATGTATTGCTTCTCTGTATTGATATTTATGTATTTTATATTGCTTTCCCCCGTGTTGCAGCTATGACAGAACAGGGGGCAGCTCAGCCCCAGGTCTGGACTCCGGCCTCATCTCAAGCTGAGACTCCAATTCAGCCAGCTCAGCAGGCTGCAGCCCCCGTTCACACTCCTGCCCTGGGCACTGTACCCGCATCTGCCTCTGCACCAGTCTCCTCACATTCGCCCGTTACCCCTCTGCCTCAAGCATCTCTTCCTCAAGTTAAAGTCCAGCATCCTACTGTTGTGTCCATGCAGCAGGTGTCTCAAATCCCAGTCTCAGCAGTGCAGGTTCATATGACGGGATTACCAGTCTCTTCTGTTGTTACTACTGTGAGACCTACGCAGCCGCAGCTCCAGCCCCAAGCCCAAATCTGTGCACAGATTCAGGTCCAGTCCTATGGCCAAGTCCAACAAATGCCCCACATTCAGGCTCAAGCGCATCTCCAGGCCCAAGCACAAGCCCCAAACCATCCCCAGGTCCGAGTTCAGTTTCAGTCGCAAACTCAGCAATCGCCCCAAGGCACAGTACAGCCCCTTGCTCAAAATCAACCTCAGGTGCAGTTTCAGTCCCAAACCCAAACCTTGCCCCAGGTCCAGGCCCCAGGCCAGACCCAACTCCAATCAAGAGTCCAACCTCAGTACCACCCCCAGGTACAAGTTCCATTTCAAACACAGGCTCAACCCCAATCCCAGGCTCAACAACAGCCTCAGGTTCAGTCTCAGGCCCAAACTCCGCTACAACCCCAGATCCAATCCCAGCTCCAATCCCAGCTCCATCCCCAGGTTCAGGTCCAGTTCCAGCAACAGAGCCAGGTTCACCCACAACCTCAGGCCCCGCAGCAACCCCAGATCCAATCCCAGCTCCATCCCCAGGTTCAGGTCCAGTTTCAGCAACAGAGCCAGGTTCACCCACAACCTCAGGCCCCGCAGCAACCCCAGGTCCACACTCAGTCACAGGTCCAAACACAAGTCCAAACCCAACCCCAGTTTCAAGTCCAGTCACCGCAGCAGACCCAGGTCCAGCAACAGCTTCAGGTCCAAGCCCAACCCCAAGTCCAAGCTAAGCTCCAAGTCCAGTTCCAGCCTCAGAACCAAACTCAAGTTCAAGCGCAGCCTCAGCTTCAGGTCCAGTCTCCGATCAGGCATCAGCTCATCACTGTTCCAGGCCTCCAGCAGCCAGTCCAGCTACTCTCAGCTCTGCCACCCCATGTTGCTGCCCAGATCCAAGCCCAGATCCAGGCACAGGCACAGCAGCAGGGTGGCACAGTTCCCCAGCAGATCAAACTGCAGCTGCCTATCCAGATCCAGCAGACGGGGGGTCAAATTCAGGCCCACCAGATCCAGAACATGGTGACTATACAGGCTCCAGCGAGCGTCCAGGAGCAGCTCCAGAGGATGCAGCAGCAACAACAACAACAACAACAACAAAAACCAAAGAAGAAAAAACACCACGAGGTTAAAAGGGAACAGAGAGAGCAGAATCTGCTGGCTGTTAGCCCTGGGGAGGGCATCCAAAAACAGGTGTGATTCAAAAAGAACAGTTCACAATGATTAATATCTTACAACTTCTAGATATTGTAGATATTAACGGAAAGGTTTTTTGTGGTCAGGTGGTAGTGAAGCAGAATGCTACAGCAGAACAGCTGAAACAGAGGAAGACCCTGGCTGCAGCTGAGCGAGAGGAGAACCAGAGGTTTGGGTCTTAATAGTCACAGAATTATGTGTTATGACAAATGTTAATATTTGTTATGGTATTCCATGCGTTTCCCCTCCACTGTTGTTGTACACCTGTCCTGACATAAACGTTTACTGATCTTCCTCTGTTTTCAGAATGATTGTTTGCAACCAGGTGATGAAGTTCATCCTCGACAAGATTGAGAAGGACGAGAAGCAGGCAGCTAAGAAGAGAAAAAAGGAGGAGGTGGTGGAGCAGAAACGCTCCAAACAGAATGCCACCAAGCTGACTGCGCTGCTGTACAAGCACAAAGAACAGCTGAAGGCTGAAATCCTGAAGAAGAGGGCCCTGCTGGACAAGGAGCTGCAGCTGCAAGTACAGGTTAGCACACAGGCTGCCTTCCCCAAGATGGCTATGTATAGAGTATAAGAGTCTAGATGTCCAGGAATCGCTCTTTATCAGGCATAACATTTCCAGAGGAATTAAAAATAGATTAAGTGGAGGTACTATACATTACATGTCTTGTTTTCTCAGGAGGAGCTGAGGCGAGACATAGCAAGGCTACAGAAAGAAAAGGAGAAAGCCAGAGCTGCTATCACCCAGGCTGCTGCAGCAACGGTCAAGGCAGCCGCTTCCCACTCCTCCCATCCTTCTCACTCTACACATTCCTCTCAGAGTACCCACACAGCGCCCTCACCTTCCTTATCCCACAAACGGAAGAGGGAAGAGGAGA
Source organism: Gadopsis marmoratus (assembly GCA_036023855.1). NCBI lineage: Eukaryota > Metazoa > Chordata > Actinopteri > Centrarchiformes > Percichthyidae > Gadopsis > Gadopsis marmoratus. The sequence goes on along the minus strand of JAVQJF010095473.1, from coordinate 6,737 downwards.
GAGACAAAGACCGAAACAGAGACAGGGACAGGCACCACGACAAGGACAAGAAACGGGACAGGGATAAGGAGCGGGACAAATACAGAGACCGCGATAAAGACAGAGACGGGGAGCGAGAGAGGTCGAGAGACCGAGAACGGGACAGGCATCGGGACAAGGACAGAGAGAGGGACGGAGACAAGGACAGAGATTCTAGCTCATCTAAACACAAGAAGAAGAAGAAGCTCTCTTCTAGTGCAAAGGATCACAAGAAGGACAGCAAATTGTACTGTATCTGCAAGACACCCTACGACGAGTCAAAGTAAGCTCTCTGAAAAAATGACTGCGATTTCACTTCAACACACGACTGTAGTGCAATATCTTAATGTGGTCTTTTCTCTCAGGTTTTACATTGGGTGCGACCTGTGCTCCAACTGGTTCCATGGCGCGTGCGTTGGCATCACAGAGAAAGAAGCCAAGAAGTTGGAGGACTTTGTGTGTAATGACTGCAAACGTGGCCAGGAGGGAGCAAGCAACGAGGAGTTATACTGCATCTGCCGGACACCATATGACGAATCGCAGTAAGGCCCCTTTTATAATTTGCATAACAGTCATCAGCTTCATGTGTAAACATTAACAACGTTGTCAAATCCATCCCAGTAATGGCAACCGAGAAAATACGCAGTGATATCTTTGCATGTGAAACATGTAAGGAAGCTGATTTGACATCTTTCATGATTCATTGCTCCATTCATTGTCTTTCATCGGTGTGCTGACCACGATGTGTTTCCTATTTTCACCTTCAGGTTTTACATTGGCTGCGACCGCTGCCAGAACTGGTACCACGGGCGCTGCGTGGGCATCCTGCAGAGTGAGGCCAATCACATTGATGTGTACGTCTGCCCGCAGTGTCAGTCAACAGAAGATGCCATGACAGTCCTCACGCCACTCACTGACAAAGACTATGAGGGGTTGAAAAGAATATTGCGCTCGCTACAGGTATGGAACCCATGTATGCCAGACTAGCTGTACTTGTGTTAAAAACATTAAATATAAATTTAGATGAAAGCCAAAAATAAAAGTGTCTTGCAAGAAGCAGTTAATGTGTAAAAATGACCAAATACAAGAAAACTGTTACAATAAAAGTATGAAATGTTTCAGTTTTTTAAATAATACTAAATACCTAGCCTTTTCACTCATTACTCACCATTCCAAACTGCCCACATTACCCTGTGTTCTGTTCCCCAAGATATTACTGTGTATTGGGAGCATATCCGGGACGCCCAAACCACCTTTATTTTTTTTTCATTGCACTTTTAATCTCTTTAAACCATTGTGGTGAAAATTCATGGATGAAATTTAAAGAGATATCCAATGTAGTGTATTCATTTTATCGCCTCTACTCGACCCCATCATGATAAAGAGAGTTCATCTTTTTTAAGGTCTTCTCTTGTTTTTTAAAAGGCCTGGAACAGCATTGTCACATATCTTGGAAATCAGTGATTTAATATTAACTGATTCAAGGGAATCGTTTCACTGTTGCAGTTTGTTATACCCAGAAAACTCAGGAAATTCTTTAATGATGTTAAGAGCATTGCAAGAAACTTCGCAAATAATTTATTCCTGGTTTTAGTATTATTGGTCCCAATTTTTGAAATATATATTTAGAATAATTTCTTGTTATTTCAACAGTCTCACAAAATGGCATGGCCTTTTCTTGAACCAGTGGATCCCCACGATGCACCTGATTATTATCGCGTAATCAAGGAACCAATGGGTAAGTGCAAATAATATTTTGATAATTTAATTGTAGTTTAATAATTGTTTGGCTGACGATCTTCAACCCTGGAAAATGTCCAATGTGTGGAAGGTACTGATTGTGTTCCTAAGCTGATGAAATGATTCAGATAGTAGATAAATAAAATTGCTGTCCATACTGTTTATTTCATAATATTTTATAATGTAGGAAATGTTATGCACATAATCTATACAAAAAAATAGCCTTTCTAACTTCCCATATTTCTGTGTTTGTTGTAGACTTTTCTACAATGGAAACCCGCTTGCAAAAGCGACATTACCACAAGCTCACAGAGTTCGTGGCCGACGTGACCAAAATCTTCGACAACTGTCGCTACTACAACCCCAATGACACGCCCTTCTTTCAGTGTGCCGAGGTGCTTGAAGCCTTCTTTGTACAGAAGCTTAAAGGTTTCAAAGCGAGCAGGTAAGGTCCGGTGCCCCTACTACTGCAGACTCTCGAGGGCCACAGGTTTCTCTCTTCCTTTCCCATGCTCATGTTTGTGTGCTGTGAAGCTTTATCTCTGGCCACACCGGCTGTCACATCAGCTTCATTTGTTGTTTTATGCCTGTCATTCACTTTTTACTTTTGTTTACATCACTGGCATGTGTAGTAAGTGTTATTGTGCAGTAGAATGTGCTTTACTTGTAGACTAGAGTCGGCTTTAAGCTGTCACATGTGGTTTGAAGTGTTGCTCGGCCGTACTAAAACCAACAGAGCTGACAAACGTTAAGGCATCGTGTCCAATGTCTTACCAGAACTTAGTGCCATGTTACCATCTGTATTGTGTTTCATCTTGCATTTTGTGTCTGTTCACCTTTGCTGCATGCCTTTTTGATTTATGCCATCCCATTTTCTTCTTTCTTACAGATTGTCAGATTCTTAAAGTGGGTCAGTCCAGCTGGAGTCTGGACTGGATGCTGGGGTCTCTCTAGTAATAATGACATGGAATCTTTTCTATTTCCAGAACAGCAAAAAAAATATAAAATCCATCACTAAAGAACACGCACGCAAACACCAAATGTGCTTTCGTGTAAATGCCACCAATTTAAGATTTTCCGTAACCATTATGATATTCAGATTAATCACCAAATGGCAGCCATGTTGACACGTCTTTATCGTGTATTTGAGGGACGTGCTTTCTTCTCATTATTTCTTTAAATCTGACCTTTTCTAACAATCCATCATGGTATTTTAAATGCATTTTAGTTTCCTACCTTGGATTTGTTTTCTATTGATACATCTGAGATGGATTGGATCACGTGTTCACCTTACCAGGTATAAGAAAAATGTATAAAGCTGCATATTTTATTATAGAGAGATATTTATGAGACGTTTTGCATGTTGCATCATTTTGAGATTGACTCAGCTGGGTTGTTACGGTGGTTGTCTTGAATGTACATACTTTTTATCATGTACAGTGGTTGTAAGATGTATCTGACTTGGTATTTGAATGTTTTAAATAACTATGAAGCATTTTAGATTATTAGTATTATTTTATGAAACTAAAATGTACTACAAAGATGGAGGAGTTTGACTTCCTCCTGGTCCTCACTTCACAAAGTAACCTCAGTTTTGGGTTGTAATAATAAAGGCATTCCCAGTAAATGACACCAACATGGCTGCAGGATCCTGTGCTGACCCCTTTGCATCCCGTGTGTGTCTGTCTGTCTGTCTGTCTGTCTGTCTGTCTTTTGACATGTCACAACAATAAAGAAAATGTGAAGGGCTCTCAACTTTCCCCTCTCTCCGCATTCTGTAGGTCTCATAACAACAAGCTACAGTGTTCTTCAGCCTCTTAGACAGCATCGCACATTGCTCAAACAAAATGCACTTGCCAAGAATATGGCTTTTCTGAACTGTAACTCTGTGACAGACTCTGCCTCATCCTGTGTTTGGGATCCGCTCCTCTGACTGTCGGTGCAACGAGCACTGCTGCTTTCACAGAACTGTTCAGGCACAGCTGCCTTCTGCCCATTTGAGCTCCTAAGGACCTTTTTGGACCCGTCGTCATCGGTGGGACTGAACTGAGGAGCACGAACAACTGAGGCATTTCAGAAGAAAGTTTACCTCGGAGGAAAGACTCTTAAGGAGCTCTCATATTTCCATGTTGTTTATTTTCTGATCTCAGTCTTTTTATTTTATTTTCTTCTTTAAAAAAATAATCCCTCAGGCCATCCTTGTGGTCATCTTGTCCAATGAGAAATAGGAAACTGAATACTGACATACAATGGCTGAGTTTTACTGACCACAATGTATCAAGAGTTTTGTGTCTAAATTGCGATATCGCAGTGGAACAACTTTTTTTCTCCAATTTTCCCCTTATTGTTTAGTCTGCAGTGGCATGAAAGACACTTGTACTAAATATCTGGACATCAGTAGTCTGCTTGGTTAAACTTTTATAACCTACTGAAAGTATGGTAATAAGCTATTGTAAATGAATTGCTCTGCAGTAGTGACTGAGAAGGATGAAACGATTTATTTGAAGGTTCCTGTCCTGTTTGTAAAAATTAGTCAGATTTTGACTGGATTTCCTTTTCTTTTTTTTGTATTATTACATCTGAAGAAATATTGATGTATATGGAACTTAATAAAACGGAAAAGCCTAATTCCTTGTGTGTCAAACTTGAAAGATATTCTAGTATAAGAAATGTTTGCACATACAGAAGCTCAAGAACTATGATATTAAAGCAAGGCAGTTTAAACTAGATTCAATTCATTCTAAAAGACAAAGTGGTTCACAATGTCTGAAATTGAGGATATTGTGCTAAATTTCTGAATATGACATTTCTCTTTCAGATAAAAGTTTTACCAACAATCGCTGTCATAAGTATGAGCTGATACAAATAAAACCACGTGTTCAGCAAGATAAATTTATTTGCTATAGCAACTAATTATTAGCAAAGAAACTAATTTTGGCGTGCAACATTCCATTTCACATTTACAAAATGGCCTTGAAAGAAACATCTTTACATTTACTTAGAAACGCGTGACATGGATGCTTATTTGCAGCGTTGATAATGAGGTCTTGATTTCATGCCATGACATCGCTACCAAACAAAGCTGAGCAAACAGAAGAACCGGAGTCAGATTAAAGACGGCATTACGCACCCGCGGAGATCTCGCGATGTTTCTGTACTGTGACGACATTTCCTGTGTTTCGGCGTGATTATTTTTTAAACAAGCCAATGAGCGGAGGCGGCTGGACGCTTTTGCTCGAACAGCCCAATCAGGAGGCTTCGTAGCAGGAATTTAAAGGTCTGTGCGGCGCCGTTTGCTTCCCACAACCTTTAACTGACGACCAGGTAAGTCCGTCTTAAGTGCCTATGTAGTTCTGTCAAAATATATATATATTATAGCTTTTGACAGGTTTGTGCGATTTTCTTATGTGGTGCTTAGTATCTATTCAACTTGAGCCAGCTGGCAGTAACTTTCGGCCTGTTTTAACGTGAAAACGGCGGCCTGCTCAGCTTGACGTGTTTGTCATTCGTCTTGCTGCAGGCTGACGGGGCAGAGTAAGTTATACCGGTAGACTTTCTGTTTAAAAAAAACAACAACAAAAAACAACAACTCTTTGTCCACAGGAGTAACTCCACAAAAACCGAATTCCCACCGCTGCTGACTTTCCCCGACACTCGAAAATGTCCGAGAACGTCGCACGTCTGAACAAGTTCAAGAACAAAGGCAAAGACGCCAACGTGAGGTTCACTCGGCACAAGTTGCATCCAGCGTTCAGCCTGTGTCGGTAATGTCCAGCTGCTGCAGTTCATACGTGTGTGACGCGGCTTCATTTTTTTTTTTTTTTGTTGAACACACGCAGGAGCTTCGACGCAGGCGAGTGGAGGTGAACGTCGAGCTCCGCAAGGCGAAGAAAGATGATCAGATCTTCAAAAGAAGAAACGTGTCCGCGTTTCCCGACGAGGCCACTTCTCCTCTTCAGGAAAGAACCCAGAACTGCCAGGTGAGCCTTTGTTTTTAAATGTAATGTTTGTTGGTCAATCGGGTGTTAAACGAATAAAATGCAATTTACATCCAACGCAATAGCTACAAATAAAGGTTTAATGAGTCTCCACAAATGACCACAGTGGAACCAACTCCTTTCTGACAGTCGCAGGGATATTGCAGTTGTGTTCATGTAATAGTGTATAGCCATGCATGTTGTCCACATGCATATACTGTGATTTCATGACTAACTTTGTGTGGCAATCAGCAGGCCTTAAGACAGTGGACAGTTGAAGAGATCCTGGCAGGAGTGAACAGCGGTAATGCAGAGTCCCAGCTCCAGGCCACACAGGCTGCACGGTAACGAGAGTTCACTAAAGAACGTTGCACATTAAGCTTTACTGGACAATTGAAACTGTCCATTTACTGCCATGTTGACTGACTTGTGTTTTTTTTCTTTTCCTGTCCTGAGTGCAGGAAGCTGCTGTCTCGTGACAAACATCCTCCCATTGACCAGCTGATCAGCGTTGGTCTGATCCCCAAGTTTGTCGCCTTCCTGGGGCTGATGGACTGTCCCCCAATCCAGTTTGAGGCTTCCTGGGCTCTGACAAACATCGCCTCTGGGACGACTGATCAGACAGCTGCTGTTGTTGAGGGCGGGGCCATTGCGGCTTTCATTAGCCTGATCACGTCCCCCCACCAGCACATCAGCGAGCAAGCAGTCTGGGCCCTCGGAAACATTGCTGGTAACTGACAGGATATATTCATCATCGTGTGTTCATGACTATTTGGAGAAGCAAAGATCATGATATATATAAAAAATCTTTTGTTTTTTTAGGTGATGGATCAGCTCTTAGAGACAAGGTCATCAAGCATGGAGCTGTGGCCCCTCTGCTCAGTCTGCTGGCAGTCCCTGACCTGTCTGTATTTAATGTAAGAATTCTATATATATATATATATATATATATATATATATATATATATATATATATATATATTAATTGTAATGAGAATTTTT
>JAVQJF010095458.1:0-76255 GCA_036023855.1 Gadopsis marmoratus | reverse complement strand
TAGTGTACAGGAACAGCTGTGCCAAGTATGGGCTGGAAGACCCAAGGTCACCATGGGACACAGCTCTGAAGGTGGTTGAGAATGACCAAGCTAAGATGGTATGGGACTTCCAGATACAGACTGACAAAGTTGTGATGGTGACATCCTAAAATTCTGTACTTTTTTTGAAAGGCCAAAAAGCTCAAAGACATCCAATTTACAATGATATCAGAGAAAAGCAGCAGGTGCACCAATCCTTGCTGCCCTTCTTTTTCTTAACTGATGGTATTTGTTGTAATTGTTAAAATACTCTTATCGTGTTTTATATTTTGAATTTCATTTAGTTTTATTAAGTCGAGCAAAACATTTAAACACATCTTAGTGCAAATTGTATAGAAGCCATTAACACAGTTGATACACTACTTTATTTAATGGCCTTTTGTTTAAATCTTTGTGCGCTTGGAGGGCAAATAATGTTTTTAATGAACATCGATTATTCCTCAGTATCAACTTATGTGGCACGCCTGGTTAGTCATAGATACAAAGTTCCAGTCACACAGAGCCCCTTGTCTTCATCAGCTAGCACACAGCCAATGGCTAGAAAGTCCACTATGTCCACATCATGGTACAGAAATGCCTTCCTACAGGTTCAAATTGCCATGGCCGCACTCCTCCTCTGTTAATTAGTTCTTGTTTGTTCTTTCAGAATAAAAATACCCGTCAGCTGAAACCGTGGTCCATAACACTAAACCCACAAGGGAAACAACACTTTCAGACAGAAAACATTGGCCTTAGGCTATAGCATTTATGCTACATGATTCAACAAAACTGCCAACCGTGATAATTCAAGGAATACACAACACAAACATGTTTGCTGGCAGGATATGTGAGCACATATTTCTGTTTTATTCCCCTACACTGACAAAATAATGGCCTACACTGACAAAATAATGGCGTTTCTTGACAATAATCTACAAGACTCTGGGACCATATTCTATTTGGACAAAACATTTCAGACCAACATGCTCTGCAGAGAAGTGTTCAGTCCCAGTCAGCACATCAGTGGTTGTGATCAAACCCTGATTCTCAAGAACCTAAGCAGGTTTTGAGTATGTATGTATGAAAAATTAAACATATTCAAAACACTCAATGTGCATACTTAAAAAAAACCTTGATCTTAAGAGGATGCTGCTGACACAGCACTTGTATCAAGCTTCGTCTCTCACCTTTGACCTTGACATACAAGAAATCCTGGTTAACACAGAGGGCCAGGTTGCTCGGCAGTGTCCACGGAGTGGTCGTCCAGGCGATCAAAGCCACATCCTCATTACCGACCAATGGGAAGTTGACGATCACAGATGGATCCTGAACATCCTGGAGACAAAAATAAAGTCAATTCATTAGTCAGTTTTATTTATAATATATTTAGTGCAGCATTAGACCAGTTGAGGTGCGAGGGGGCTGCGATTCATGCCAACCTTGTAGTTCTGGTTGGACTCAAAGTTGGACAGGGGGGTATTGCAGGCAGTGGAGAAAGGCATGACTTTGACACCTCGATAAACCAGACCCTTGTCATACAGCTGTTTAAACACCCACCTGAATGAATAAAAGACACATGACAAAACAAACAGTGAAGGAGAGAAAGTGCACACAAGAGGACAGGCTCAAGACATGGATTAAGTCTGGTTTGTATTGCATTTTTTTTTATCATGTACTGTTTTAAGTGTTTTACTCCAAGTAGATTGTGGTTATACATTGTCGCCTGTCGTGGAAGTTTGTGATCTAAGTGTTTAAAGCCTGGCTGCAAATCAAGTTAAAGTGGAGCAGATACTTCAAATCAAAAGAAATCTCTGATAGAAATGACTTTGGGCTATTAGTATATCAAATAGTGCCTGAATTTAACTCTTTGTATATAAGCAAAACACAACTGATGTATCTTTAAGCCAAAACGCAGACATATAAGATGAAAAATTTGACATTCATACCAGACAGTCTCCATGAACCACGGGTAGAGAGTCTTGTAGTCGTTCTTGAAGTCAATCCACCTTCCCATTCGCTGCACTGAAATCTTTGAACAAAAAGAAACATACACAGTAAATCAAAAGAACATAATGATCATATGCCAGATTTCGGCAGCACAACTCCTTATACAGCGTTATTTTTCCTTATTAATAGTCAGGAATGCCAAACTACCTAAACTACACATGTGAGATATATCTACAGTGTAGCCTCTCTATGTTTTAGAGCAGGTCCAATACACTGTTCCAAGTCAGACATGCTTTTATTTGATCGACACGTGAAAACAAAAAAAAACAAACGGGTCTCACAAGTATGGTTAAAGGGTTCTCTCAAATGAGGATATTATTCTTTCCTGTATGCTCACCTCCCACTCGTTGGCGTATCTCATGACAATGTTTCTGCATTGCTTGTTGTACTCAGCGATGCCCATCTGGGCCACATCTTCAGGCCCTTTGATCCCCAAAGTCTTGTCAATCTCATACTCCTACAAAAAAAAAAAAAAAAAAAACATGAGACATACAAATAACCCACTGAGTCAGTCTAGACCTGCTCTATATGAAAAAAAGTGCCCTGAAATAACTTTGCTAGGATATGGGGTTATATAAATAAAACTGAATTGAAATTGAAGAAATCTGTAAATCTATGCAGAACTTTCAGTAAAATTTGATTTTAACAACACTCAAGATTCTTACGACAGGCAGGCCGTGACAATCCCAGCCAAAGCGCCGGTCCACATGGAAGCCGCTCTGGTGGGCAAAGCGAGTAACAATGTCCTTGATGGTGCCCGCTAGGATGTGCCCATAGTGGGGTAGACCCGTGGCAAAAGGAGGGCCATCGTAGAAGGTGTACCTGGATGGGAAATGGGGATAAAAACATTTTTAAATGTCTGGTTATCTAGCTCGACATTGTCAGTCCTCATTGATAACTGAATTGTTATGAGATGACTACGATGTCTGGAAACCCCTTCCTCTAATCCAAGCGTGCAAGATAACCAAAACATTAACACTGCGCCGTTATTTGAGTGTATATTCATGGTCGCTTCAGCAAGAGTGTGAACAGAAACAATGGTTTTGGAGCTACAATTTCACCCATGTGCTGATATCTGCCCAGTAGATTGTGTTACCATATGAAGTTAATTCTGTTCCTTTTTTTGTTGCCACTGGGTTGATTGATCCTATGGTCATTTCAAAGAAGGTAACTTGGTATTGTCATTAAGCAGCTACTCTGTTAAATATCTATCAGGCAGTGGTGGTGAGGGTCGTCTTGTGAAAAATGTCCCCGTTAACAACAGCAATGTTGCTTGTTTAGCAAATGTCATCATGACATTTCATCGGTTCATATTGTCCACTGTTCCTCACTACATGTTTTCACATGACAAGACAAGTACAGACACCCACTAACATCAAATTATAAAAATGACAATGACAATCATGAGTCATGTTAATGTGACAGAATGTCGTACTAAAGTGCCGATTGATTCTATCCCAAAACAAATACAAATTAATTCCAGTTGTCTTAAGTGAACATGATTAAATTAATCATTATAAGGCAGAAACAGTTGGATTTACTTTGGCCTGTTCTTGGACTGTTTGAGGCATTCCTGGAAGCAGTCCTTTTCTTGCCACAACTGCAGGATCTTCTCCTCCTCAGAGGGAAAGTTGATGGACTCTGGGACTTGCTCCACCATGATGTCTGTCAAAACACATAAAATAAAAATGTAACTCAATTTGAATTGTGGAGCAGTAAGATAGGAAAAAAAAAAAAAATCAAAAAAATCCGTGTTTGTACACCAAGATCACAAGATAAATAACTTAGTTTTTCCCCTCCCTTCAGGGTTATGATGTCAATAAAGTGTTAAACATTAGCCCTATTGCAAACAACCGAACTAAGACTAATTAAATCTCACATTCACTGACCCACAAGACGTTTGGTCAAGTTTGGAAATTAACCCTACATCACAAATAAAGGCCAGTAAGCATTAAAATGTGTCAACCTCAGTGAATGTCTCCTACCCTCCACAGATCCTTTAGCGGATCTGTTCAACCCTGTCACTGCGCCTCCTTGTTGTTAGCTAGCTGGCTAAGCTAGCCGGTCAACGCTTCGGGTAGTTAGCTTGTAGCTAAAGGGACTGCAAAGTTTGTAACATGCAGAGTTGGAACGCTCGCATATACTGGCAGATGTACGGTGAAGTGTAACTGTAATCAAACCTTTACGCTGTGATTACTGAGTTTGAATGGATATACTCACATGTTGGTCTGCTCCCAGGCTGCCGAGAGACAAGAAATGATGCAAGCGCGAGTCAGCGTGAGCGGAAGTGACTTGTTGCGTGAAAATAAAACGCAGTCACTTAAATCTGTACGATCAACAAAATAAAAGAAAGGAACACGTTTAAAAAAAGTCTTTGCAAATTTGATCCCAGAGGCAGTATGTTACGTAGATTTACTGACATTGATAATTGTTAACTGTTGCAGCTTTGTTGCTTAATTTGTTGAAGCAGTAAAATGTTCATGAAACACATTTAAATCGAACTGCCAATTTTCACGTATGTGGTTATGAATTTATTATTGAATTTGGTATTTTATTTCAATTTATTAATTTAAGTTTATGATATGGAACTATATAAATAAAACTGAATTTACTTTTAAAACTTGTATTTCATTTGATCACCATGGTTTGCAGTATTTGGGTTGTATTAATCTTATATGACAGTCATCAAGTTGATGGCTAATTCTTTGTCCAACAAAAATATAAATAAGGCAGGGGATGGTCTCACTTTAAAAAAAAAAATTCATATATAAAATGTTATCTTTTCAATAGCTTCCATGTCATGTGACTAAGTGACTCAAAATCAATATCAAAATCTATCACTACACTGTATAAATAGGACATATTTACATTAACATTTATTGCTTCTTCTATTTCATATTAATACTTTTATGAAAGATTCATGTTTTTCCATGCGTCCATTTAAGCAACCCAAGTCTTCTTCATAATTCTCCTGAAAATGAACAAACATTACACAGTAATTTACGGATGAACCAAGACAGCTAACATCACCTTGGAGGAATTCCCTGGTACCCAACCAAGGCATTCAATAAATCTGAACATACTGAGGCAGTTACAATAAAAGGAAAAATCTGATATTGGTTTGTTAACAAAGCATAGCTTTATTGTGATGGTGGAAACATGGAACTCGACAGACATGGAGATAATCGAATGGCAGCTTATTTTGCTTGAACTGCCTTCTGCGCCGCCTTCATGCCCTTCTTGTTGTGCTTCTTAGCAAAGCGCATGTTCCTCAGGAACTTAGGGTCCACCTGCAGCAAAGAAAGAAAACAGTGAAGTGAGCAGGTGGGATACCAGTGTGGAAGTGGTTAAATATATAATATGTAGTACAGTTGTGCAAGTTCCAAATCTATTTTGTTAAAAGCAAAATAACCAGACTACCACCAACACAATAACACAAAAGACACAATCGCTCAAGCTGGGAGTGTAGTTAAATATCTGTTTCTGGTTTAACTGAAAACACTAGTTGGTAACAGAAGTACCTCACGTATACAAATCAGAAATGTGTGGTTTGTATAAACCTGTGGCCAAGGTACAACAAGCTTTCACCCACAAAACAGCAGCAACACTGCTAGACCTGCCCACCAGTTACACTCTGAAAAATGTGTAATCTTGTCCCGGAATACAATGAACAGCAAACAACAGGAGGACCAATAAGGCTTTCAATGTTTTTAATTATGGCTCTTGTCAAATTTTCACATTTTCTATACTTCAGAAAATTAGAAATCTGTCTTAACACCGTCTGAATGCCTGGCATGAAGCCATTACATGCTTATATAAAACAAGGTGATTATAGGCTTAAACAACTAAATAATTTAGAATGACCTCTTAGACCACATTGCTAGTCTTAATACAAACTAACTTGTCAGGCAAGACTTGACATTGTTCTATTGTGTCTTTAAACACAGAAGTGGGGACACTACTTACTGCAGAAATCTGATTTCTGATAAATCATGTATACGAGAAACACAGTTTTTGTAATTTGAGGAGGGAATTAAAGAAACCAGATTTACCAGGCAGGATTTCTTCTGCAGAAAGCAAATGATTTTTCTATGCATACAATTCTCCTCTGCTTTTAACATGTACGTCTAAAACACTAAAAGTACCATTTTGATGGTTGAGTGGCAGGATGCAAGGAAATATTGCAACTAGTAGGAATGCATCATCATATTCAATATAATTTCATAAAAAAAACAGACTGAAACTGACACCAATAGCCTCCGAAAGTCTGTATATTCCAAAACTGAACCTTTAGTCACATTTGTGCTGTAGGGACAGAAAGTATGCTCAAAAAGCTTGTCCTCACTGCACCATCGGTTTAAATACACCAACACAAAACAAACGTTTCTGTAAAACTAGTAGTCCTTCAATGAGAAAGCCATTGATACAAAATAACAGGACTACTGACAGGCTGCTACCATGCAACCAAACCCATGCAAACATACCCCCTTCAGTGACTCGTAGCGGTGAGATGTGGGCTTCTTGATCCCATTCCTGTGGGCTTTACGAGCTGTTCACACAAGGGGAGAAACAATCAACACAAAACGTTGGTCCAGTCATCCATTCCTTGCGACTCTGCAGTCATCTACAAAGCACACCTAAATATATACAGGTGTATATGTATATTTTAGTGGCAAAGCACATATTGAAATATTCCCAATTACAATTTGTAAACGTGAAACGCAGCTTTCTCGCTGCAGCCACACTTACACTGGTTGTGGGTTGTGTGGTTCTTGGACTTGGCCATTTCGATGCTGGTTAATCTGAAGAAAGTGAAACACAGAAAGCATTGGTCGTTAATTTAGCATCACTAGCATGTTAGCTAACGTTTGACTCGCTAGCCGATAGCCACGGAGGCGCCGTGCAAACGTAAACAGATGTTTGTTAATAGAAAGCTCCGTACAGTAGCAGTACGATGTCGATGGATAAAGTACACATGAGACAGAGACAAACACAATTACAGTAAACAAAGCAAGTTATTGGCCGAGTCGAACTACTGCTTGGTCGCTAGATGATGTCAGGCAGCGTTAGCGCTTCTCAAATTCATGTTCTACTTTTAATGAGGACCACATATAAAACATAGTGCGGTGGAAATATGGCCGATAAAGTGGTTTATAAAAAGCAGCTGATGTTTATGTGCGGGAGAGCAAAATACACGAAGATTGATTCAGATTTTAAAAGTCCACCTATGTGAGGAAACTAAGTACCTGCTACACGAACAGACGACAACCGGAAGAGAGAGAAACTCAAACCCGGTCGAAAAGAAGACGAGTCGGGTCAAGAGAGGAAGTCAGTGGGAAAAGATTGGTCCGTTGAATGCCACTGCCGCCTGTAGGTGGTGTCTTATATGACAGGTGAGAGCCCACAGACAGCCACAGGATGTCGCCCTCTGTTCATATGACACCGCTTAAAACGTGTGGCAGCCCCAGCAAATCAAATCCAGCAACAGAAGTTAACACGTGTTCTGTTTTTCTTGGTATCTTCATTAGAATTTAAAGTGTGGAAATTACTTGACTTCCTGTGTGTGGTAGGCCATTTCCCCCCTCCACTAAATCATGTTTGTGGGTTGGTGTCAGTGGAACCGCCTCCAGGTCAAAACCAAGGAGCCGGTGGTGGATTTCCGCAGGTGTAAACACTCTCCTCTGGCACCAGTGAACATCCACGGAATGGACATCGAGAGGGTGAAATCTTACAAGTACCTGGGTGTTTGCCTGAACAATAAACTGGACTGGTCAGACAACACTAATGCACTGTACAAAAAAGGACAGAGTAGACTAAGGTGACTAAGGTCCTTTGGAGTGCAGGGGACACTGCTGAGATCCCTTTTTTGACTCTGTGGTGGCATCAGCCATTTATTATGGTGTGGTCCTCTGAGGCAGCGGCATCTCAACTGCTGACAGGAAGAGACTGAACAAACTGGTTAAGAAGGTCAGCTCTGTCCTGGGATGCCGCCTCAACCCAGTGGAGGTGGTGACAGAGAGGAGAATGATAGCTAAGCTATCATCTCTGATGGAGATCACACCCCCCCCATGCAGGACTTTGTATATACAGTATACATAATTGAACTGATATATCACACAATATGCAATACTGATAGTTCTTCTTTTCAACATTAACGGTTCCCAAAGTGCTTTACAGATTGGTCTCAATCACCCATTCACACACCGATCTCGACAGAGCTGCCATGCAAGGTGCCCAACATCAGAAATGTTCCTTTTCAGCTCAGCTGCCAGGAGTGGCATGTCAGTGCTTGATTGACAGTCGGTGCCGGTGTCACACTGTAGTGCCTGAATCTGAATGAAGACTGGTAGAGATAACATGAGATTTCCTTCTGATACACCTGTCAGAGTTGATGACTGCCATTCCTGATGCTTTTCGTGGACTGGCTGCTTTTTTTTGTCACTTTCCACTGAGGCCACAACATTGCAGCCAGCATGGTGAGATGATGGACAGATTGTAAAGCCAGTATTTGTAGTCAGATCCATAGAGATTACAGTGCCGCTACCTCCTCTATGTTGCGATGAATGGGAAAGGATGCACAGCCATGTGACTGAGTTCGCATCTCGCTCGCTCGCTCTCAGAACCAAGGGATTTTTCTAAACATGGCCCTAACTTCGCGCCTTCATCCCTCCTCTCATTCTCAGCTGAGGTCGGGTGATTCCCTGCTCAAGCAGAAGAAATCATGCAGCAGCATCCTATATTTAGACCCCTGTTTGATCATACCAGCCTCTCCGCTTCACTCTGCAGCACTCCGGTTCTGCTCAGTCAATTACACATTTGGGTGCATGTGTTTATTTTCATACATCCTCCTTGATCTGATTGTGGTCAAGACATGACCGGTTTCCATTTCCCGTGTGTATTTTCACACATGGTAGTTTTGGTGGTGTGGGAGTGTGAGTTTACGCTGTGATACGAACACATCTCTGTGAATATTTTTGCAGTATCAACTGTGTGAAAGCTTTATTAAGGTCATTTCACATTTGTTTCACTGAAACTTACAATCATCTTAACTCTCCCATGACAGCGACAATTCCTCAAACAAGCTGAAATGGATGAAAGAAACTTGTTTTCGAGTGTGGAATGGGCACATCATTGCCCCTTGTGGTCAGTAAAAAATGCACACCAACTATCTATCTATCTATCTATCTATCTATCTATCTGACTCTGTACTTTTCTGCTATAAACATACACACACACACACACACACACACACACAGACAGACCAACACTAATTCAGTTACAGAATATGAAGGTCTTGCTGTCTAACCTGATCTTTGATATTAGATCTGATCTGAGATCCTGAATGTAACAGATTTTCCATAACGAGGAAAGAAAAAAATCACCACACATGCATATCCATAAGTGTCTAAATGTTTATTAAACATTTTTGCTATATTGCTTCCCTGATGTTGCATTGCCCATTTCACATCACAGAAAAAAATGTAATTACTTTTGCAACTCCAATTGATGGTTTGTTTTAATCACCTTTTGTTTCTTTGTGCAGAAATATTTAAAGGCTTCTAAAGTACGATCTAATGTCAAGAGGAGATTGTCATTTAACATAATTGAGCCACAGTATGTACAGTATAATGGTGGTTTTGCAGAATTAGAATAGATTCCCATCTATAATAAGCCTATATATAGGGAACCACCAGCACTGTGCTGTTTCCTAATTTTTCCCCTTTGAGAGAACAGAAGGCATCACAGCTCTTGAAATCATTCTTTCTTTCACACTGCACTTCTTATGTGTCTCTGCTGTGAACCAGTGGTGGGAAGTGCATTTACTCAAGTACTCCTTAAGTACTACTGCACTTAAGGACAAGTTTAAAGTACTTCTACTTTGTTGAGTAGTTTCATCAAATGCTGATTTATTCAGTTACAGGTGTACAGGTTGCTGAAAGTAAAAGGATATGCTAGTGCAACCGCTACTGTAGCTTCCATGTTGACTAAAAAACGATGTGTCAGATATGTCACTCGCTACTGATTGATTTGGGAAAAACACGACCAAATACTGCCCCAAACAGAAACGGACTAATATGATGCCAAGGTGAAACAAAACAGCAGTCTGATTCTCAGGCTCTCACTTACTAGCTTTGATTATAATTCACACTCCTTTTGCCTCAGAGATTCTTAAAACAGTAACATTTTTAGGAACTGAGCCCGTGGTTCACATGCGGAAGATTTCTCGTCACAGTAGGTCAGCAGAGTTATCGACATGCAAGTAAACAGATAAATGCGGTAGACGTAAAAGTGGAATGTCTCGTTTGACATTGCACAACCCTCTGAAATAGCAGAAGTGATGACAACAACAAGCCCTTCCCGCCCAGCTTCTGCAGTAGTGCCCTTGAGCAATGTGGTGAATCACTGATTGCTCAAGTTGATCTGCTCAGCAGGAGGAGTCTGCAGCACTTGTGTGGTGTGTATTTGTGGAAATCCTCCCTCACCGCTCCCTCCCTGACCGTCCCCCATCAGAGAGATCACTGGTACATCACACTTGTTAATCTCCACTTCCTCTTCAAGCTGGCATTGACAATTATTCACCGAGCGATGCTCTCGCTGCGTGCATATGTGTTTTGTCCTGGATGTACACCATGTCCTGAATGCTCAAAGGCAGATGTGGTGTTTGATGTTTCTGTTCTTTTGAGCTGCAGTGTGGACAATACTCCAGCGCACTTAATCCCTCTCCTACACTGTCTATCTATCCATCTTTCTATTTATGCTGTCGCCGACTCCTCGTTTGATTTGCTGCACTGACTTCATTCATTGCCGTCGAAGGATGGGGATCAGTATTCGAGAATGAAAGGCAGAGTGAACGAATGAGAGAGTAGAGGAGGGTGTGCGCGTTGGTGCCGGGAGAAGGCAAGTGGGCGGTCTTCGCTAAGATCGAGCTTTCCTATTGGATAATGAGAGGGGATGAACGAACGGATGCTGATTTGAATGAAGGCAGTCAGGATATGAAGCACAACTGGGTTGACAGGAGGCAGGGAAGAGAGATGGAGGGAGGAGGCAGAAGTATGAGCCATTCTCCCCCCCTTTGTGTTCTATCTATCTATCTATCTATCTATCTATCTATCTATCTATCTATCTATCTATCTATCTATCTATCAGTTCATGTTATTGAACAGAACAACAAATGTGAGAGAGACTATTTGTTTTGAAATTGTAAATAAAGTCAAAGTTGTTTTTTTTATTAGAGAACATCCAGGGTCATATTGATTCTAGAAATACTGAAGTCATGAATCCAAGTCCTCCCAATACAATACCCCCCCCCCCCCCAATACCCAGAAGTGTACACAGGACTTGACCTCGTTGTCCTCAGTGGTAATTACGGCTCCTACAATAACAAAGCAGTCATTGTGTTGTTGTTGTTTTTACTGTATACTTAAAATGTTATTTTATATCATTTTTACATCTTATCGAGCCCGATTTAAACATCTTCCCTTTGACAACAAGTCTTGTTTCAATCAAGAGAAAGAACAAGGACCCTTTTGACACCAGTGCCGACACAATCAACTACATTTGGGATGAACAGCAAAACAATCCTGCTCTTGATACCTTACTTTGAGAAATACAAACATATTTTAAACATAAACATAAACAAAAGAAGCCACAGTTTTCAAATATTAAATGTTCTCTCAATATCAGAAGCCGTACAAGAACTTTGTCTGAATTTTAAGAAATGAAGAGTACAAGAGAGGCATTTTATTCCAGCTCTTTGTACAGAACAGTTTTCACTGCTACAGACAATTTTCACTTGATATCAATAAAGCACTGATTTTCAACACCCTGACCACTGTAACAAATTATATTCTATTTTACACTTTGCTGTGAGGCTCCTTTTGTGCCAGAAATGTGTTTTTATTCACATTTTTACTGCAGAATAGTATGGATCAATCTTGAATTTCAAATTTGTTTACACGGTCACTTTCTGCAGGTTTTTGCTTTGCCTTTGCGCATCGGTCTTGTTGTTTGACTTTGCCCATCATATTTGACTTTGTGGCATTTGCTTCTGGCATAATAAACAACAACAGACATCAGCATTTAACAGTCATTCGGGACATCAGACAGATGTAAAGGCCACTTAATGCAGCAATATTTACAACAACCGGGTACGACAACACAAACAGGACATCACAGAAATCTGTGCAAATTCACCAGCAAGGGGATAAAAACAACACACTACATGTCATAAAATCCCAAACATTTACATCGAGACATTTTTGGCATAAACCTTAACTGGATTTGTTCATACTTCACCAGTAGATTCTAATTTGATGATAACTTAAACTAAAAATAAAACCTGGTGAAATCCAAGCTAAAAATATAAAATCCTTACATATCATAACATGGACAGTTTTGTTTCCCCCCGTGACTGCAAAGCTAAAAACCTTACATACCATACAGCAAAGACCTTAAATATCAGACATCAAAACATTCTTTTTTCTTCTCTGAAAATGACATACAATGTTCTTAGAAATATACCCAAGATAAGGCTTTTTCTCTACTTACATGACCTAGAAACACTGAGACACGCTCTTATTTCTTCCAGTATTAATTACTGTAATGTACTCGTCTTCGGCGTCCCCATTCCGCTCTCAATCAAACAAATTTAAAGCTCAGCAGCCAGAAAATGAATGTGGGCCAGTAAATATGATTGCATTATCTCAGCCTCTGTTCATTGGCTCATTGTGAATGCACATATTGATTCTAAAGTTCTGTTTCTAACTGCCAAAACATTACAGTCCCTCACTACAGCGTAATATCTCACCGATTCACTCACAGCTCTGTTAACGGGATACGTGTTCATTGTTATTTTTGAAAGAGACAGCTCGCGGCAGAGCCTTTTCTACTGCAGCTTCTTGACAGGATCAGCGTATCAGACGCTGTCTCATTATTGGAGACTCGGTCGAGACTCAATACCATTTCATTTTCTACAGCCCAAATGTTACCTGAGTTCTATCCCTACCAACGGTACTTTGTCTTTCTTTCTGTCTGTCTGTTCTTTGCCCAATGTACCTTCTTCTACCGCTGGCTGCAGGAGTACTTTATTTACACACGCATACACGAGATGAGATAAAAACTTTACCGATTCACACGTTACAGCAACACAAGTGCAGGCTGCGACGGAAACATATAAAAAATTAAGATATCAATGAAACAAATGAGATGCCATTCAAACAAAAGCTATATATAATATTTACATTACAGTACTGTAGACTATATAAATGATTTGTGCAAATATGTGTGTTTATATGCATGTACAAATATAATGAGTCCAGTAGCACAACTCTGAAATCCTTATTGAGATTGTACTATGACTTATGTAAGCCTCACTGATACAGAAACAGGTAGCTATAGTGTGTGTACTATTACTGCAATAATGTGAATGTAGGTATATAAGTATATTTGTGAATATTGGATATTCACAATATGATAAATATTGCAATAAAAACTGAAACTATATTTCATAAAGATATATGAAAATATATTTTATATAACACTGATTTATGTAATATACTGTATGTACAATATACTGTATTTCATATATTCACACAATGTAATACTACTACTAATAATAAGTAATAAATCGCCGCATATGCAGAAAAAAAATTAACCAGCAAATGTATTGCTTCATGAATAATGTTTTTGTTGATCGAACAATCCATTCATTGGGTTATTGTCAAGTTCACCTTCAGAAAGGAAAACAAAAATGGAAGAAGCCTCAAGAGGAGCAACAGAGGAGGAGTGCTCCTCCAGGATGGACAGACATGCAATAGATGCTGTGTTTACAGAAGAGACCAAAATGGCCTGAACCATACACACACACACAGTTTCAGCACTTATATGAAAATTGTATATGAATAACGAACCAAAAAACCTGAAACAAACAAACTGTATTAATCATATTCTGGTGACTCACTTGTATCACTGCCACACTCGCTCACATTCACACAGTGTACACACATTTATTGCACATACAGCACACACATATATGTGCTTTCACAACACACCTACTCACACACACACTTGGACACAGTGCAGCTCAGCATTGGATATTTTTGAACACAGTGTTGTTGGGTAGCCTCTTATACAATATGTGTTGAAGGGACAGCCAGTCTCACTCTGACCTGTTTTCTGTCTCAGCAGGAAGGTGGGAAGAGACTGGCCTCATAGCAGGCTCACTATTGTCCTTCCAGAGAGATAGAGAGAGGGAGAGAGAGAAGGAGAGAGAGAGAGAGCGAGAAAGAGAGAGAAATGGGGAGAGAAAGAGAGGGAGAGAGAGAGGGAGGGAGAGAGAGAGGGAAGGAGAGAGAGAGATGAAGATTATGTTATCATCTCTGCTACTGGGCATTTCTACTGAATTATACTGAGGAGATATTGGAACAAACATAAAATGAGCCACTGCAGAAAGGAAACAGTGAGGGGGCATTGTGATGTGAGGCACATTGGATATGAAAATGTAATTTTGAAGTGTTGATGCGCTAGAAAAGGAGGTTTTTGAATTAAATAACATATCGTGTTGAGGCTGACATGCTGTGATGAGACATTTAACCTCATTGCAGTGCCAGTATTTCGAGGTCTAACACATCCTTTTATATTATTACTGGAATACATACTCCTACATACGCCTTACAATCACTACCCCATTGGTCTATTGTTGTTTATATATACAGATCTGGAAAAAATTGAGAGACCAATGCAAAATTATCAGTTCTCTGGATTTACTATTTATAGGTATGTGTTTGAGTAAAATGATCTTTAGAAAATTTAGACTGGTCTCTTAATTCTGTCCAGAGCTGTATGTATACTGTGTCTCTATATGCACTTTTGCATGGTACATACTGTGTGCAGTGACAATAAAGCTGAATCTAATCCATTCATTCACTATTCCCTACATAGCACACACACACACACTACTTGACTTAGTGAGCATTAAATTTAGATTTCTGACACGTATGAATCATCAGAATCTTGCTGCAGTTATTTCTTTGAATGACTATATGACTGTAATCTATGAAAGGCAAAGCATTCCACTGTGGGATTTTAGCAAGAAGAAGCGTATGTGCTATGGACACTACCATTTTCTTTGCGGGCACTATGTAGAGCTAAAATTTCACAAGGAGAAATCAGGCACTTAAATAAAATGGCAGAACGAGAATGTGGTCCACTAAGTAACAAGTAGGGAAGTGATATTCGACAAATCTCTTCTCTTCTCTTGGTCACAGCATTTATTACGGAGTTCTCTGCATCCTGTCATTCCTCCTCTGTAAACCTGTTTATCGTCTTCAGATTTAAGTAAATTCAACATTTCAAGATTGTTCATCTTACAACTACATTGATAACAAGATTAGAAGTATCTGTCTCATTCAGCAGAAGGTGACGGTGATTAATTCATTACATTATATATTCACTTTGCAGTAACTAATCAGAGGAAAAGTAGAGACAACCAGCTCGACCAATCACAATCAATTGCCAGTTTCACATAGATATTTTAGACTGGTCTGTACTGTTAGATCAGTCTTAATTTTGTCGTGGTCTGCGTCTGTGTAGGAGTGTCTGTGCTCTGTTTAGTTGGTATATTCGTCTTGTCTACGTCTGGTCTGGTGGTGTCCTGTCTGTGCCTGGCCGTGTGTGTCTGAGTGTAGAATAGTGTCACCTGCCCTCAGTGTTCACCTGTCTCGTATCCTTTCGTTAATGTCCTGTGTATTTAAGTGGGCTCTGTTCAGTCATTGTTTAATGTCGTGTTGTGGTGTAGATGCTCTGCCCGTGTGCTGGACTACCTTTGTATCCTTGGTTTCCCCCAGTGGATTTCCCTACGTGTCCTTGGACTTACCTGGCCTCCTGCCTTGCTGTTAGTGTCCTTTGTTCTCGTTAATAAACTGCTTCCTTTGACTGTGCTGCCCACAACTGGGTCCTTTTTTTTTTCTTCTGCCGCCATCATACCATATCATAACAAATTTTGCTCTTTGATACGTTTCAATCTTAATTTCAAGACTTAAACTAATCTAAATCACGTTGGACAGTTTCACAAAAATAAACAACTTATTTTAAGCCTAAAAAGTTAGGCACCTTATCGCCTAGCTAGAACTAAGCGCTGTGTTTCCATGGCAACAGTCAGTGACACCAGCTGACCAGTGTTTCCATGGTAACAATCAGTGACACCTGCTGACAAGGGTCTCCATGGTAACAACCAGTGACACCTGCCGACTAGTGGGACCAAATTACAACAAAAGACGAAAACACGGCTCATAATTTGTGGTTTGTTAACAATATTGTGGCGCGAGTAATGAGAACGGAAAAAAAAGTTTTTAGAGAGCGCTGCAACCAGTTGGAAATATACAGCAGTGAGTCAGTCGTTTTCATCTGTGAAAAGAAACTATCCTGAGTCTGACTGATGACTTTGCAGAAGCACTGCCAGTCCTGCCATATTAAGGAGACCCAGCAGCTCAGCTCTGCTACAGCTCTGCACTCTGCAGAGATTTTATTTGTACTAAAGGTTTTTTGCATGGTTACTACCAGTAAAATATCTGTGGAAACTGTTGAATCCTTAAAGAAGGCAAGCATTTTCTGTTGGAGGGAACGGAGCCGAGTCAGCCATGTTGTGAGTTTTAAAAAGGTCTTAATGTACCCATTATTCATAATAAATTAGTTTGTCAAGAACTAGACAGCTTTGTGCTTAAGTCTGAAAATAAGTTCGATCCAAATGGTCAAAGTCTATCACAAGAGTTAATTAGTGTGGTTACCAGCTGGACACACAATCTGCATTGGTGTGAAGTTTAAAATACACTACTCAAAAACATTAAAGGAACACTTTTTAAGCAGAGCATAGCATCAAGTCAACTTCTGGGATATTGATCTGGTCAGGTAGGTAGCAGAGGGGTTGTTAATCGGTTTCAGCTGCTTTGGTGTTAATGAAATTAACAACAGGTGAACTAGAGGGCCAACAATGAGACGACCCCCCTGATGTTGTCAGGCAGCATACAAGAACGTGGGGGCCATACAAAATACTGAGGACCATTCTGAGTTGCTTTAATGACATTTCAGCAAAATGGACTAGCCCGTCGCATCATTTTTTCACTTTGATTTTCGTGGTGTCTTTGAATTCAGCCCTTCTGTACGTTGATAATTTTCATTCCCATCAAACAATGTGGCATCCTTTCATTCCTAATACATTACCAAGTCCACATCAGTATAGATATCCAGCATGGTTTTTTTTTCCTATTGAGATCTAATGTGTTTTCAAAGGCTTCCCTTAATTTATTTGAGCAGTGTACATTAACTTGTCGAACTTGTTAATGGTGGGGGTCAGGTATCTGGGCAGTGCTTACAGTCATGTCATGTCTGCATTTGGATCCTGCTTCTTACCTGTTACCAGAACAATGACACCACCAAAAAGAAAAAAACCTTTGTATCACTCTGATACAGTTCATTCTGGCTAAATGTTAGTCACCTAATCGGTTCCACTCGGTGTCAGTGCAAATAAATAAATATGGGACGTGAACAGAAAGTGTTTGCGCAAAAGGTTTGGGAATTTGGGTAGTTAAATGTTAATTCTAAAAGTGCCACAGCTATATTATACTATATAATGACTTATGTAATACCTTCCAAGTACAATGCATATTTTAAGTGTGTGTGTGTGTGTGTCCAAATGTATAATTACCATATAACAATCTGTCTGATCCTGACCTCTTCGACTTGCTCAGTCCATTCTGTCAATCATTCACCACACCTTTATGTAACGGATACATTTTGTCACCTGTGATGTGGATGATGATGATGAGGGAGAGTTAATTTCAAACATGGCCACCTGACACTTCACAGCAAGTAAACACGTACACACATAGCCTAGCAATAAGCGAGTCATATTTTCATGCTGTAAACAACGTGTGAATGCAATCATTTGATGGGAGAGGTGCTTTGCTTACGTGCGGAGGATCAAAGTGATACTGTAATAAAAAATAAACATACATAATCCACATTTAGCAGAGGAATTGTGTCAGAAGCAAAGCATGTATCACTTTAACACCAATTCACACCCTGGCCCACTTCCCGAACTCTTCAATATGACAACGCTGCTAAACCCTCAGTGATCCTGAGTCTAAATAACACCACCCCTGACACTTTCACTGTAGCTAATCTTTGCCGTCGCAGCTTCACACGTATACAAATGGAGCTTTGAGATTTGATATAACATGCAAAGTATTGCCAATACATTCTCATTTCATAAAAACCACAGTGGAATAGGGTTGCCTTTTGTATTCATTAGAAGCGTTGGATTGTCATATAATGGAGGCGTATTTGTATTTTGAGACTGTTGAAACGGAAAAAATTCATTGTTTCTAGACAATGACTCCTAAGGGTCGGTTTACAATAGAAAATAAGTAGTTCGTATGAATCAAAAGTGTGTTCCAAAAAGTGACAAATAGTTGTGTAATGAATGAAAAGGTTAAAACCCTTCTCACCTCCGCAACCACAATGTGAACTGAACTGGGTGTGAATGCGTGCTTGTCTGTTTCAGACACTGCAATAATCCCATGTGGAATAGTTGTGGGGGGAGGGGTCTTTCAAATCTATTCAACTGTCCAACAAGAAGTTCTGATTAAACATACATATTCCAGTGGAATAAGGACACTTTTTGGTAAGCTTTTCTGAGAAAACTGTGTGTGCTTACATTTACAGGATGATATACTGTAACAGATGTGTATTTGAAGTTTCCCTCTGCTGAAACTGTTTAGTAGTTGTTTTTTTTTGTAGTTCACCTTAGACAAATTATCATGTAGTCCACAAATGGCTGAGAGTAAAGATGGCTGGAGTCTCTCAAATCTCTAACATGTGATTTTTCCCCCCGAAAATATATTAAATGAACCATGTTTTTGCTCTGAGATGAGTTCAGATTTAATATTGTGAATCACTGTCAATTACTGCAAATGCTGCATGACGTCCACTTTGGATTTCTCTTTGGACACTGTGTCTTACATTTCTGGGTTAAAAAACAAATTATGAAACCACTGTTGTGTTTTCCAAAAATCCATTGATGGCCATGCCTGAGTGTGCTTTTGACCTTCAATATTCTTTGTTGAAGCTCTGTGAAGAGATACAGTATGGAATATTAAAATAAAATAAATTACAGTCTCTAATAAGGACAGGCTCCTCAGAGAGTTGAGTCATGTATATTGATGGGTCTGTTTGACTCTGGGTTTTGTTGTGATTATTATCCTGCTTCTTTTCTTCGGGCCTGTACCAAACCACTCGCCAGTCATCTGCTCTATTCTTGTGGTTTTCAAACCCTTTCTCCGAAGACCTACGTACTGCGCCATTTTCTAATTAATTTGTTCAAATTTGTAGACGGATCAGAATTACCTTGCCTTTTAGGCCCCCAGCAAATGTTACTTTGTCCAGGTTGTTTCGCATCACCAGTGAAATCAGAGAAACCACACCATTATTTACGTAGGGAAAAAACCACAAGTGTTAAGCAGGCATAAAAAAATAGGCTGGCAATGTGTACACACATTTAAATAGATGTAATTGTTTGCATCAAGATGCACGTTGTGTAGAAGCTTTTAGCATCTGTAGATAGCAGAATCAGCCACCTAGAGAAATAGAGATCCGATTTAAAAGCAGATGAGCGAGTATCCAACTATCCAAGAGACACTTTGATTACCTTAAAACTCAAAATTAAAACCAACACAAATGATTGTTATTTAAAATGCACTCCTAAAGGCATCCTGAGTACAATATCTCATTGCCAGGTCTCATTACCAATATTATTGGTAACTAATATTATTGGCATTGAGACTTGTGTAGGAATAAAAAAACTGGAAAAGAAGTTTATGTTAAAATAGGGAAAATGATTTCTGTAACCTTTACTATTGCTTTTTCCAAAATCGAAAATACAAGAGAGACTTGTGTAAGACAATAGTTGCTGTCAGTTTCGCACCAAAAACACCACCGAGTTCGTTGGCAAGTTGTACCACTGTTCTGTAACAAACAAGCTATAATAGTTGACACCTTCTTCAGAATTCGAATAAATGAATTTTGTAACAAATGTGTTTAAGGCAAACCTAAATGCTGCATATATTAATTCCATCATGAATCAGAAAACCCACTTATTAACATTTACTATTTCTTCATTTTGAAATCACCATTGTTATTCAGCAAAAAACTACAATACATCCATAGCTGAAACTAATAAGAGACTTATATTAATACACAGCATTTCTTACCTCAAACATGTTCAGTGCTATGAAATGTTTTCAAACGTGCATTTCCATCAGTCTTATTCTCCTCTTTTTATTGCGACATTACTATCTTTTACGGCACATTACTTTCACCAATACCTCAGCCGACAGAAAACAGGATCCAATCATCCATGTCTTTGTAGCACATGCCGGTAGGACATGTGATCCAAACAACATGGCATCATCAATCATCTCATCAAAAACATTGCTCTAGAGCACCACTAGCAGTCAAACACTGCACATGGTGCCTTTAAGTTTTATTGAGGGGGTTTTATTCCCCCTCACTCTTTTCGGCTGATTTCTTCGTTTCTCTCTTCTACTTCTTTCGCGCTGTCTTCGTATTCATAGCAGGAATAAATCTGCTGCCATGGTGTGTGTGTGTGTGTGTGTGTGTGTGTAATTACAGTGGAAGTTCTTCGGCGGACATGTCTGCACACACACACACCCACACACACACACACGTGATGCAGAGGGAGAGCAGTGCTTACAGCTGGATCCCTGCTGCTGTCTGTGTGATGAGGAAAAAGTAGCTCTCTCATCTTGTTAATCACACATATGCAGTTCGCTGCTAGATGAAGGTGTTGATTAAACACGTTGGTTAGACAAAAAGAGAGCTGTAGCTCTGCCTGAGGATATTTATGGTGAGGGGGTTTTTTAGGTCAGCCCAAACTCTTTGTGCACTCTCTGCTGATCAGATGTTGTGTTTGCGGGTTTTTTTCTTGTGGTGGAAAGCATTTTCACTCATGGGGTGTTTGAAAAATGTCCTTGAACAGGTCCATCTTTTTATAGGATTTTACTTATTTGGTTTGCTAAAATTAAATACATGAAAATATAGTGATTTATGTAAGGATAACATTATTTCTGTGTGTGTGCGTGTGTGTGTCTGTAAAGCATAACAGAAGCATATCATTATATAAGCAGTCCTGTCTAGGATAACTACACCTTTTAATATGCCTGTTAAGAAATAATTTCAATTTATTACAAGTCATCATTTTTATTGTCTATGAAAATATACTCTCCAAAGTAATTTTTGAGATCTGGGAACACAGTAACTTCATTTCAACAAGGTCCGACGGGGGAAGGTACATGAGCAGTCAGAAGATCAGACAAAAGCATAGCCAGAAAATCACAGTTAATCATTTTACTTAGAGGTAAACTCAAGTTCCAGTACAGTTTGTCCTTCAGTCCCCTGGTTTTGCAATATATACATATTAGTGATATACAGTTAAATACATTTCATTTAAACATCAATAGCCAAAAAATTGCAATCCCTTATCGTAATCTAAACCGTAACACTATCACCACTTCTCGGAAATCGGACATTCCAGCATCTGGTTTGTATCTGCTGCTATGGGAAACAGCACAAACTATCAGAGAAACAAAGACCCTATCCATAACATTTTTATCC
Source organism: Gadopsis marmoratus (assembly GCA_036023855.1). Lineage (NCBI taxonomy): Eukaryota > Metazoa > Chordata > Actinopteri > Centrarchiformes > Percichthyidae > Gadopsis > Gadopsis marmoratus. The sequence goes on along the minus strand of JAVQJF010095458.1, from coordinate 54,544 downwards.
AATTTTAGGTCCCACAGCTTCAAGTTTAATCCATAAGGGCTGCATGTGTGTTATTTTCTTGCAGGGTGAGGTGGACACATTTCCAATAGAAAACACTGGTGCGGGTGGAAGTGATCTGGATCTCCATGGGAGCGGGTGGGATGATGCATCTGCAGTATGAGCTGCAGTGATTGGAAACCTTGCAGGAGCGTGAGTATGTTTGTGTGTGTGTGTGAAATACTGAAAAACACTCTGTGGTCCCAGTTGAGCATTTTTTTCACATGATTAATTATTGCAGTAACCCTTAACACTACTGATAACATCTCTCTTTAGTAGCCAAAGATATTTTGTAACACTGCTGATGAACACAAGCCCCCTCTCCCACCAAAATGCTTCTCACGTGCAGAAGTCAAGAAAATCCTGACAATGTGAGATGTGATCCTTCTCCTCTGCACTGCTGCTGCCTCGTGCCTTCCTGAGCAGAGGCCATGTGACAGCAGATCCAAGCAAGCAGGCGGCAGAGAGACAGCAATGCACAGGAGCACGCAGACACAATTATGCACGCGTTTGTGCACATGCTAATGTATCTCTCAGTGCATGAGGGGGAACATGCTTTACTAGCACACATTCCTAGCTTTGGGCACACTATTTTGTCTGCGTGTGTGCAGGCAAAATCATGTGCATGTACCAGGAAAAACAACATATTGAGAGAGTATACACAGACATGCACGCACACAAGCCTGCGCATCTCAGTCGCCTCTTTCACAAACTAAAGGCTGGTGATGTGTGAAACTGAGATGTGCAGCATGTGACTCCATTAATGAATGAACAGCTCTCAGCATAGAGTGTGTGTGTGTGCCTGAATATGTGTATGTGTGTATGTTTTGAGTATAGTGGAATTAATACTCCCTTTGATCCCCTCTTGCGGATCATGGAAGGTTATGTGTGTGTGTGTGTGTGTGGGTGAGAGAGAGAGAGAGAGCGATAAAGTGAAAAAGAGAAGGGGTGTTAGCAAAATCCCTCTCATTCAGCAGCTAGCTACTGTTGGATATATCATTCAACTAAAAATGAGACTTGGCGGAGGGAAGGGAGGGGTGTTGAGAATGGATCAAGGAGGCAAAGTGGAGCCGACAGAGACGACGCAAGGCGGTATGAGACAAATCCGCAAGAAAAAGAAAAAGATATGAGGGGAGCAGATAAAGGAAGGAGGGAAGAGAGCGAGTTGATGGAGAGGCAGAAACACAGGACAGAGAGACAGAGACAAGAGGAAAGAGGACGCTGCAAAGGATAATTAGAATTTAGGATCTACATTTTCTCTCCATTGATTAACTATGAATGGAGCTCGGCAGTGCAGTTCAGCAAGGCAAATGCAGGGCGCTCACTCTGTGGGTGTGTGTGTATGTCTGTGCTTCGGTCTGGCCTCCATTGTGTACCCGGACACACAAATGTGGCCGAGCTGAATCGCTGGCTGTGTCCAAACATTCGAGTGATGCACAGTGATCTGTGAAAAGTCACATGATCGGTTCTGCTCTGAGGCGCACAGAGTCTAGTGGTCAATAATCCAGCAGTAGCTGGACTCATATTAAGAAACAGAAGAGGGAGAAGGAAAAGAAGAACAATGATTTTACGAATGAGAACAAGAGTTTGTACTATCGCCTTTTGCCATCTCCAGGTAGTAACAGGCAACAGTACAAAGTCCAGATGGAAATTAATTACAAATGGTTTGCAGGGAGTTTTTCCTTGCCACTGTTGCTTAGTGCTTGCTCATGGTGGGAACTGGTCTCTGTATATAAAGAGTACCACACATATCAGTACCACACTCCAATAGCATGGTATGCACATATTCAGCACCAATCAGGTCCTTTGTACCCACACACACATTAACATGTTAACATGCTAAATGTTGTATGCTATACATTAGCATATTAACATGTTAACTGTGAGCCTGAACAGTGCCAGCACTACTACAGCGGTATGGACCAAAAATAAACAGATTTTTGCTGGTAGAGGTCTTCACAAGTTCAAGATCTGAAGCAAACCTGTGCAAAACCTGACCGTGCATCATGTTCCCGGAAAAGAGACAGTGTGACCCAGTCTGTTGAGTGGAAGTAGGAGGACAATGATCCAGCTCATTTCTACATTGTTAGCGGATAAATTAACTGGTAAAGACCTCAAATAGATGTTTAGGCTTGTTTAGCCTTGAACACAAAAATATGTCTTTATATGAGTAGCAAGGTCTGCAAGGCCTCCACAGAGGGCAGAAAAATAAACGTGACCATATATTTTCTGACATTGTTGTCTACTGTCGGTCTAGACCTGCTCTATATGAATGAGTGCCCTGAGATAACTTTGTTATGAAATGGCGCTATATAAATAACACTGACTTGAATTGAAATACTGTCCTAGATGAGGCCTTGGAAAGCAGAGGCGTCTGTTTTTAGTTGGGGGTTAAATCATGAGAGAGACAGCAGCAGCACCGAGATGCAAGTGTCTCCTGAGGCCATTTTCCATCTGGGAGACAAAACGCCGAGCTAGCATAAACCATTTTCTTTTTTTTTCTATATTTCTTTCTGTTCAACTCCTGGTCACCCCTGTCATCACAGAGGGACTGCATCACGCTGTCTTGATCATTTTAGTGCGTGTCATGATCACTTTGTAAGTTCAGAGTTAGCCTAGCTATAACTTATTGTACATGTAGTAAAAATATAAATCTATTCATTACTTCATTATAACTGGAGGTACACAAGCAGTTATGTAGAAATTAGTTGCCATTAAACATTTTACACCTGTGTAAACCACGTGTAACTGCTGAACGAACGCTAGCTTGAGTCGAAGATATTTGGAATATGTTATATCTGAAAAACACAGTCCATCATAGTTTCTTTCTTCTTTTTTTTTTTTTGCAGGTGCATGCATTTTGTCAATACTTCTGTATTTCAAATTGATGACGAGTATAATACCTTTTTAAAGTACAACACAATCTGTTGTTTTTGTCAGTGCTGGTCAGGCATTTTGTACAGCAGGCCTGTGTGCTTCAGATCCCACGAGAGATCGGTCCATAACTCTGACTGTGTGCCAGGGCCTCCACAAAATATCGATTCTCTGGTGCACTTTAGATGTAACCCAACTCTCAGCCCCCATCAATCCTCTCAGCCCCCTCTGCATCCTGCTGCAACATCCAAAAATGCCTTCTAGGGTACCAGGTCTAACTGGAAATTATTGATCCTGGCATGAACCATCTGATTATGATGTGTTTTATGACTCTCTGGATGGGAGCTTTATTGTTTTAGTGGCCGCATCTGGTTTCTGATGGTGGACTTGGTGAGGTCAGTGTAGGGGGAGGGGAGAGGAGAGGAAAGGAAAGCGGTGCAGAAGTGAAGAGGCGAGCATAGAGAACAATAGAGAAAGAGAGAGACAGAGTGATGTGTTAGAGGGGAGAATTTAATCGATACTCTAAAGCATGACATCATCGTTTAGCCGGTCTGGTGGGACATCAGGCACTCTGCCAGTAACCGAAAACAGCAAGACCCCAGCCATGAATCATTAATGTCATTCTCTCATCCATCCCTCTACATTGACGTTCACTCTAGTCTGATGTTACAGGCCAGAGCACCTTCAAGCCAAGCAACGTGTTTGTCAACAACATCTGATTTCAAATGCTGGTGTTGTTGTGTTGGACTCATTAATAGAAACGGAGCAAAACACACTCAACCAAACACAGTACACTACATTACTATATGATTTTAAGATAATGTTTCTGATCTATTGGTCTATCGATCATTATTATTTGTGGGAGTAGTAGAATTTGTTGTAATTATAACTAGTGCTTAAAATCGGGTAAAATCAACCAAAATACAGAAAAAGTTTGGATAATCAATTAATTATTCCGGTCATTTATCAAGTTAAAATGCAACAGTTGCTGGGCATCTTAAATCTTGTTGCTTTTAGTCTGTTTTATATAATTGTAAATGTAATACATTTGGGTTTTGGACTATTGGTCTATTGGCTACATTTTATATCATGAGTCACAGCCTGAGCGCAGTACCTCCGTGTAAGAATGGTGAGCTATTATCTTTCATAGTCATAACATTTATGCTTTCCAGGATATTCAAGGTTTTCCAGGAAATGTTCCCCATTCAAATGAATAAACAGAATGTTCAAATTTGACAAATCATGGTTTTTCAACTCTTTTCTACTCACTCAAACGTTCACCTGGAAACTCCAAACATCAAACTTTTCAAAAGCCATTAAAAATATAAAACTTTATTTGAAATTTTGTTATAATGGGAGTCACTGAGGAAATCCTTAAAACACACTCGTCTTCAACCTCTTCCCAGACATTCATACATGCACGTAGAAACTCCAATGCAACTTTGAAATGTTCACAACATGTTGGATTACCTCCCATTAATTGAACTTTTTCATGTCATTGATACATATTACACTGTTGTAATTTAAGTTTCATGAAATATTCAGCCCTTCTGAAAGTTTTACATGAGTGCTTGTGTGGTGGAATGTTCAGAGCTATAGTGGCAGCTGTAAAATCTTCTTAAAGATTTGTGCTAAAATTGCAATTGCAAATTTTGGCTCCTGCAGCCTTGAGCTAAACACAAATGAGGGGACTTTTGAAACTGTAATTTCTCTGCCTTTCTTTTTTTAGCTTTAGCCACGTAAATTATACATCTACATGTCCAGCTTTCTGGCAATCCTTAATTTCACCGATATGACCTACAGTTTTTGAATGATTGAAACTTTTACAGGTTTCTCCCTCTCTATCTCACTGACAGGCACCGGACACACACAATTGATGTTGATTAGCTGATTGGTGGATTGTTGTTGAGCAGTTGTGACCTCGGCCCTTTTTAACTGTTTATAACCCCTCTCTCTCTCTCTCTCTCTCTCTCTCTCGCTCTCTCTCTCTCTCTCTCTCTCTCTCTCTCTGTGTCGCTCACACAAACAATAATACACACACACACACGCACACAGTAATACACTAAGGCCTTATTCAGGCAGAATGAGACATTACAGCAAAAAAAATTGTTTTCCCCTTCATTTAATTGAGATGAAAATATTGATGTTTAAACGAAGTTTCGACGTTGATAAATGTGGAACTAGTTAAGTAGTAAAAAACACGACAGAATAATGATAAATTATTTTTTCATTCACACCAATAAAAAAAGAAACATGTTGCTGATGGAGGCAATCCACACAACACCAGCCACATGCTAAATTACGCAAAGGTGTTTGAGGGTAAACAGGAGACATCCTCTACCTCACTCAGCTGACCTCTAGGCGGGACAGGATGTCTCGTCTAGAGGTCATTTATAACAAAGAAACACACACACATCTGAAGATATGTGAGACACACACGCACACAGACGGAAAAATTAAGAAAGGGAGACTCTGTGAATGCTGGCAGGAAAATGTTAGCTAGTATCCCTGCTGTCTGGAGGTGAATTGGTCTCCTATAGATTATTAATCAAGCAGGGAGAGCCTATTGTAACCCAGTACTCTCACTCATTTTAACTTTAATGATGCAGGCACATCCGAACTGCTGTATATCCTTACTGTTAGAGTCGAACCGACAGGCCGACTGAGACACACAAGCAGTCTAAATACAGTAGATACAGAGAGACACTCCATATCATATTATCTGAAATCTAGTGCACAGAGGTACACAGTGCTTTACAGTAATAAACAGATAAAATGCATTTACTTTATTAAAACAACATGAAATTAAAACAAACATGAACTACAGACCACATGCAAAAATGTCAACACTATACAAAAGGATGGTTAAACCTGTGGGTCTTGAGCTGCTTTTTGAAGGTGTATACTCATCCTTCGTCTTATCAATTCTAACTGCCACTGTTGGCCCTGTGACAGCATACACAGCTAATTTTCTTCTCTGATACACGAGAAGTCGCCAGGTGCTTCATTTCAACTAAAGGACAGGTGGTTCACTGGCAGGGTGCAAGGCAAAGTTCACACCATACTTTGAGAGATCCCACTTCCCCACCACACAGTCACCTGCCCATCTTGATTCGCTCTGGGAAAGTTTTACAAATATAAAACCTTTCATGGTTTAAATTAAATTCATGATGCAAAGAATAATATTTGACCTTGTTTGCAGTTGGGGATGTCCTGTCAAATCTTTTACCAACGTTTCTTTTATAACGGTGGCCTAAGGGAAGTGGGAGTGGCCACTGGGACAAATTGGCACTAAGGCTGAGGGGCCGCTCCATATCCAGGTCTCTTAATACCTCCATGGTCTGTATAAGGATATCATTGGGTGTAATGTGAGACCTCCTGTCTACAGCACTCTGGACCACTTGTAAACGATCCAAGGAAGTCCTGCTAATGGAAGTAAAAAGACAGTTAGAGTAATTCAAGTTGGATGAGATGGATGCAAGATTATACCATGGCCACTGAAACAAGATGAGTCCACCGCCATGTTAGCAGCTCTGTGAGGCTGCAGGCACAGTGGTGCTTTGAGCAAAATGCTAAAGTCTGCATGCTCATGATGACAATGCTAGCATGCTGATGTTTGGCAGATACCTTTACTAATTAGCACTGAACCCAAAGTACAGCTGAGGATGATGAGAATGGCATTAGTGTTGCAGGTATTTGGTGATAAAACAAAATATTACATATACTGAAAGTTTGAGTTGTTGATGGTCCTTGATGAAAAACACATCCTCTGGGAACCATGAATGTCTGTATACCAATCTATTACATGTAATTAAGTACATGTAATTAAGTGCATGTAATTATTGCCTACTTTATGGTTTTAATTTGGAGAAAATACTAAACTAGGAAATGTATTGCATTAGCTGAAATATGTAGTGCCAGACATTTATTCTACACTGCCAAAAACACCAATCTTAACAAGTCATGTTGACTTGTTAAGGCCTGTAAGACTAAGAGTCAGTGATTTAAAGTAAGGGTACGATACTGATGTAAGATAGATCACTGCAATGATGTATAAATGACACTTGATTCTAGATGAAAGTAAGATACTCTATAATAGACAAGATGAGGATGATGGAAAATTGTTGCAGTGTGCTCAATTGTTTTCTGTTTGTTTATAAAAAAATCTAGGACTGATTTAGTCTGGATATAAAAAAACGGGTGGCATTTGGAATTTAAAAATGAATAATTAAAAAAGTATTGTTGAAAATGAAATTGTGAAAATACCTCTTGCAGCACATAAAGCTCTGAAGTTTGATCTCTTTAACTTTTACTCATTGGGACTCTGGCACACGGTTATCAGTGCGTTAATACGTCATTCGCTTTGCACAGAATTCAGTCTCGTTAAACCTTGACACATGAAATCGCGAGGCTCTCCAATGTCCAGAGAGGGGATTGACTTCTTCAGAAAACACTGATTGTTTATGTAACTGCATGTCAAAATAACACAAGTGGCAAAGAAAGAGGGATGCTGCTTGTCTGCGGTGAAAAGACATCAATTGAGGGTAATGATGATATAATGTTTTGTGGATGGTAGCTGACTAGCCATACTAGCTTGTGCAATTCATGCTTACAACCCTATCCATGCTATTGCCTGCCTACTTTTTGCCGTAATAAAATGCAATAAAATTTAGCCCATCAAAATCCAGTCTGAAGAGGTTGGGTTGCACAGTAGATGATCTGTTGGAGAATAATGGCAAAGGGGCACACAAAAATATTGCAACATAGTGTTGGTGTCAGAAACGAAGGAATTTGAGTGAAATAAATTTTAAAGCAATCTGCTCCTTTGCATTTGTAAATGAAAGTCTGTCACATGTCTTTTCTATTCTTTGCAAAATCTGTTCTCTTCTGTTTGACCTTAAGTATTATAAGTGACTTGTGTGCTCTCTCTGTAACAGCACGCGGTAATCATTGCTTTAACAGGAAGCTCAGTGGTTAGCATGTTGGAAGTTAATGGTCATACCATCTATTTTCAGGCTAAGTGCTGCAACCTAAGACAACTGGCAGCTGTGTGGACCTGCACAGAACAGGAAGGCAGATTGGACACTGGGGTTTAGGTGTCTGTGTGTGTGTGTGTGTGCGTGCGTGTGTGTGTGTGTCCGAGAAGGCAGGAAGCGGACGTGGACACCCGAGTCGTCTGATATGTAGGGAATCTGTCGCCTCCGATCACATGGTGGAATCTGTCGCACCGGGCCAAGGACAGGCCAAGACTTTCCCACAGTCAGAGAATTAGTCAGGGAGAGACAGACAGTTTGGCCAAAAAACACAGGTAGAGACGGAGCAACACTTCCTGTTACACTGCAGCATGTATCAAGACATAAAAACCTAGTTGAATTTGTAAAGAGGAGACAGTGACAGTAGACGGCACAGACGCAGAGACAGACACAATGGCAAGACCCATACAATACGAAGCACAAAAACAACAGAACTATTCTGTTGCATGGTGTGACAAATGCCTCCTCCTGCCCACAGCAGAAAATCTTCCAATAATAATTTGTTTCCAGCTCAAAGAGCACAACATGTGTCACTGTCAAGAGCGTGTGGCTTGTTAGCCGAGACAGCGAGAGGGCAGATTTGACTTGACCATGTCACATGCTGCCGCTAACACAGCGAGGCAGGGATGATATCACAAGCAGAAGCTCAGATTCAGGTGTTATGCAGAATCAGTATCAAAAGGCCAAGCTGCTCAACATGTATTCTAAAATAGGAAAAAGCAGCAGGTCTCCTCAGTTACAGTGACATCTGATGTATTTGTTTCATTTGTCAGCTGTCTGTAGATAATCTGTTGGTGAAAAGCAAACTGGGACAAAAGTTACTGATTATCAGCCTCCAAAATTTTAAATCCATACATGTACAAATCCACCTATTAACAGCTTATGTTTTGACAGATAAAACAAGCTTGAATAAGGTTACGTTTTAGGGTTACTCTTCGTTTTGGCCACTACAACTCTGCTTGATGGTGGGCAGCATGGTTAGGACAGTAGTTTCACCTTTTGGGACTGATGGCCCCTTGAAATGAAGCAATGCTTAGCTGTGACACTTCAGCACAGGTTATGGCTTCGGTGTTGACATAAATTGAGAGCAGGTCAACCAATGTGATTTATCTGAGGACGGAGAGGATGATTTTTTTGCAGAATTTAGCAAGAAAAACATAAGAGAGAAAAAAGTGCATAATTTTGCGTCACAGATTAACCTTTGGACCCCTTGGGGTTCATGACCCCCAGGTCAATCATGGCATTAAAAGAAAAGAAAATGCTGAAAGTGCCAGCTGACATGACAGAAACTGAATACAGTTTAACTGAGGTGAAAACAAATATTTGTGTGCAGTCACCACTTGAACCACAACACAGCACTATTTCAATGTCAACTTGTTATTAGAGTAATCGTTTTCATGTCATTCTCTCATGATGAAGAAACACATTCTTATTATGTGTATTCTAAGCCACTGTTGTCATTTAATGTAGTTTTTTCTACCAGGCTATATTTAGCAGGTGTAATTTACTGAGCTATTACTTATAGTGTGGGAATCCCTCTTATTCCCTCTACTTAAAGGGATTCCTCTTAGTGTGATGATAGAAACTAATCTGTGTGCGTGCATGTGTGTGTGTGTGTGTGTGTGTGTGTGTGTGTGTGTGTGTGTGTGTGTGTGCGCGTGCGTGCATGCGTGCGCAATCATGCACACAGATGCAGACATCTCAGCTACTGTGCTGTAAAGCCCAGATTCATGTTTGCCAATAAGTAGCACTGACACGGAGCCTGGGCCGCAACACGACCAGGGGATTTGTAGATCATTAGTAGCCCCGACACACTTGTGCACATACACACACATACACACACACAGTGTCCTGTGTCTCCTGATAGGAAATGACTTGTTGACATCCTGATTCGGAGCGCTGCATGTTTAGCTCTCCCCACAGATAATGGACACTAATGAGGTGAGACAGACAGAAGCAACGAGTCGCAGGGAGACAAGTAGGGAGAGAGAGGGACACCAGATGAGATGAAAAAATGAGAAAAGAGAGAGAGAGAGAGAGAGGGGACTCCATTTAAAAAAAAAAAAAGAAGCATTAACCGCATGAAAGGAAAAAAAGAGACATGGGATGAATTAGCCAGAGAGGCAATTACGAGCGTTTGAATGAAACAAGAACACCTTGTGAGCTGATAATGAGATTACAATGTGGAAAGAACATTCATGATGATTTTGAATCCACCAGAGAGCTCTCATCCCCGGTGATACCGAAACGCATGTACTCGTCAATAATAAAGCACTTGTCATGCAGTCTGCACACATTTGGTTCATCTGAACAGCAAACGCTCATCATTCTCATCATTCGAGTCGTTTTTGCTTCTCAGTGTTCATCAAACTGAAAATTTAAGTGAAGCCTTCTCTCTACACCATTTGGCAACCGACTGCTTAATAAGAGTACCCCAGCAAATTAGTGATACACCTCCATAAATTTGGGGGTATTGTGCAAGGACAGCGCTGGCCCAACTTTATACACGTCAAATGCAGGACAGCAAACACTGTACTGCACTGTTTTCACAGAATTGTACTACCACCTGAGAAAACGTTTTATTATATTGAGACTGCTTGTAGCTCAGATAAAGACATTAGTTAAATCTTAGTCATCTAGTATTATATGACTTTTTTGGCAACTGGAGCTGAGAGAGTGATGGTTATGCAATACTATGTTTCTTTCTTTTCATCAGAGCTGCTATTTTAAAACAGCACTATGAATAAACAGCCTTCAGTGAGCGTTTGTGAAGGACACAGCACGCAGTCAGCCTTTCTGTCAGTAAGTATGTACACTTTTATCTGATATTAAAGGTATCTGGATGTCAATGCAGTCAGTAGGCAGAACCAGCTTTTGCTCTCCCTGCAGAGCAAATTTTACACAAAGGTAGAGAAACGTAGAGTAGAGAACAAGAGGGAAATGTATTCAACAAGCATGAAACTCAACCTCCCGGATATGAATAAGTTTAAATCTGTGAGGACAAAACTGAAATGTAAAATTTGAATAATTAGCAGAACTTGTACTATTACTCATTTTTTACATTCTTGTGTGTGAAGTCTACTCTGCAGGGAATCCTGTAGTGTTATGTAACACAACTCAATGCAGTTCAAGCCTTCATACAGCACAAACAACAGAGCATGGTGTTTAAAATTTAGGCCAGAGGAGGAATGCTTTCTGGGCTTCAGCACATCAGGGATAAGTGCTTATTGGTGGATTAAACAGCATCTTCTTAAATCTTTATTCACTCAGGGAACAGATCTTGAGTACAGGCTGTGAACTCTTCTCAACCCAGACAACTGGAGCCAGCCAGGCTAATTCAACATGATCAAATCTGGGATATACATTTCTTGCTCAAGAGCACCCCAGCAGATGCTGAAGGAATATAGATCCACATTTTGTGAAATACTCTTATTGGCTGGATGGGTTAAATGCAGTGGACAAATTTCATTGGGGGGACGCAATTTGTGTTGTGATCTCCATGTTTAAAAGACATGCTTTATTATTTATTATTTATTTATGGTCATGCAGTTTTTTAAATTATTTTCTGTTTTTGATAAGAGTATCCCTTAATCAGCGATGACAGGATCCTCAGATCCTTTACTTAAATCAAAGTATACATTTGCTCTGTTATGTAAGTACAAGTCCTGAATTTAAAATGATTTAAAAGTAAAAGTACAAAAGTATTTTCAGCTAAATGTACTTAAAGTATCAAAAGTGAAAGTACTCACTATGCAGAATGGCTCATTTCAAAGAGTTTTGTATTCTGTTTTTATCACTAACAAATACATGTACGGTCCTTTTAATGTTGCAGTTCGTTTATGTGGAGCCACTTGTAGATTCATTGTATACTGCTGGGTTACTGCATCGTATCATATAAACATATCATATGGTTTTTTTATGTAAAAGGTCTAGTCACTGTAAGTCAAATAAATGTAGTGCAGTAAAATGTACAATATGTGTAATGCAGTATGAAGGATCTCACTTTAGAAGTATAAGTATCTAGAAGTATAAAGTATCTCACCACTTCCATTAATATCTAGTAAATGTGATTTCTTATAATAATAATAATAATAATAATAATAGCTTTATTTATATAGCACCTTTAAAAACAAAATTTACGAAGTGCTTGAACAGACAACAAGAGACAGGATACACAGAAAGCAACAACACAGAAGGCATTGAAAGTTAAAAAGCAAACAAAAGCAAGTTGAAAATAAAGAAAAATAAATAAATAAATAAAAGCGTTAAAATGACAATTTAAAGAAAATATAAAAACGATATAAAGACGACATCACATGAAAGCTAGTCTATAAAAATGTGTTTTAAAAAGTGATTTAAAAGAGGTTACTGACGCTGTGAGCCTTATCTCCTCAGGCAGGTCATTCCAGAGTCGAAGGTGCCCTGATGGAAAAAGCTCGGTCACCTTTAGATTTGAGTCTCGACTCTGGAACGACTAGGAGAGACCTTCCTGAGGATCGAAGGCTTCGAACTGGCTCATAAGGGGTCAGCATTTCTGCTATGTAGGTTGGTGCCAGACCCAGGCGTGCTGTAAAAGTGATCAGTAAAATCTTAAAATCAATTCTGAATCAAACAGGGAGCCCGTGGAGAGAATCCAGGATCGGAGTGATGTGATGCCGTCTATTAAAACCAGTATGAAGTCGAGCTGCTGCGTTCTGAACTAGTTGGAGGCGAAAGAGTAGTTTTAGGTTGATGCCAGAAAGGAGGGAGCTACAGTAGTCGAGTCTCGAGAAAACTAGCTCATGAATTACTTACCGATTGTAAAAGCATTGGATTTATTCTGGAGATGGTTCTTATTTGGTAAGAGCAGGTCTGGACAATTGTTTTGATCTGTGGTGCAAAGCTCAGATCTGAATCAAATATAACTCCCAAATTTCTGGCAGCGGGTTTCACATTAGCTGCTAATGACCCGAGATCACTCTTAATATGACTGACTGGATTTGGTGGGATTATCAGAATGATTTCTGATTTTTCTTCTAGCAAGTAAATGGATACATTCATGCAACACTATTAATCCCTGAAGGAGAAATGTATCTTCTGATTACAGTGAGTCAAAAGTACCGTTTTGGATACAGAATCACGCCAATTGAGTGAATAGAGTGATTTTCTTGCTCAAGGGCACTTCAGAATGGTACGTTTTAACAGTGAAGGCGACAGAATCACTCTGCCGCCCTGCTGACCACTCCTGTAATCAACACACAGCCTGGTTTGCACGGTCTCACTGCAGTTGATTTGGGTTCAGCACAGTGCAGTTCAGGTCAGTGGGAGTTTGCGGTGGCTGATTATGCAAGATGATAGATAATCTAATGGGGTCAGATAAGACTAAGAAAAGCTAGAGTCCAAAGCGCGATGATAAAAGCTCACCACTACAACCGCAACATGCTACTACACTAATAAGGAAGACCGCAGAAACAGGAGAGTCTCCACTTGAAGTAACTTTGACAGTTGTGTGTTTTAATATACCACACACACACACACTCTCACACACACACACACACACACACACACACACACAGGATCTTCAACGGGCTGTAATCACTCATTCTGGATTCTGTCAATGATTCAGTCCTGCTGAGCTCTACAACAATTCCACTTCCTTCCTGTTCCCGGGTTACCATGGTAACAGTAAAGGAGAACTCCGTTATCGTCACATGGATCGTGCCGCAAAAATTATTTATATCTCCACTTCCCCATCACTCTGCCTCATATAAGCGGGGGGGACTGAGTGTCCTCGCAGGTTTCACGCTGCAGCTTGAGCGCGTTGCAGATTATTTAAAAGGATGCGAGAGAAGCTAAAACAAGATAAAAGCACAAAGACAATCAGGCACACGCAGAGCAAATGATGAATTAGAGCAGCAGCTGTAACACAACATGCCGATAGGATGGCAATGTGTTTGAAGCTCAGTGTTCAAGCAGCTATAAAATGTTTCTTAGGAGCTTCTTCATTGTGTGTAATAATGACAACAAACATCACTGTTGCTGTAAAAACAAAAAGCTGTGCTGTAAAATAATTTCATGCTTGAAAAGTACATAAGAAACATCATGCAAAAGAACCCTTGCTGAAAGTATCACTCAAAGGTATCACGTGAAAAGGCTTGTGTTCAAAACACCGAAACCCAGTGAAAAGTCATCCAGCTCTGGGATTTATAGGAAATTGGGATCATTTTAGTCAAATTAGCACTGAGGTTTATTTTGAGTTAATCCCACATAACACTGTTATGCTTCTGTAAACACCCACTAACTAGCGCACCAAATGTGTATTAATCCACTGCCGAAAATAGTACCTAACAAATGCACTATTTACTCCTTTTTTGAGTAATGGTTGATAAAAGCGACAATGCCCAGCTGTCTTAGGAGTTTACTAGAATCACTATGTTTTTTTATTTTTTGCCCATTTTCATGATCTTCAGTAGGAGCCATTGGGCTTTGGGCTCAGTGCCACAGACAAAAAGTATTGAAAGATGGACTAACACATTCTTGGTTTTGGTCTTTTCAAGGGCTTTGTTGACTCTAACAAACATGAATTTCAGTCCTGGTTAATTTGGTGACACCTGTTGTCACTGGGGGTAACAGCAAGTGCATTTAAAAAAAGAAACCGACTGTGGGAAGTGAACGTGTCTTGAGTGGATCCTGGGGCCACAAATGCAACAGAAGAAGAGCAACTTGTGTATTTGTTTACAGCGCAGCCAAACAAACCGTAAGATTAGAGGATTCATTGTGTCATGTTGTTCTAATAAAAAGACTAATTATCAGTTTCAATTTTGATGTCTTCCAAACTACACGGAGTACATGAATGCATCGTTTCCTGTGAATCCTTTTATGTGCAATTTTATTCTTGTGTGGAAAAACAAAAAGCTCCAGGAGTAACAATGGAAACATCTATATGAAGTGACAATTACAGAATGCAAATATACTCAGCAGCTATTACTGAAACAATGCAGTAAATATAATGGAAATCTTAAGGATTAAAACTAAACTCCACGAAACACTGATAGAGCATCATGGCCTGATATCTGAGCAGCATACAAATGCAGTTGTTATTTCAGAGGCTTGTCCCTGTGAGTCTCTGGTGCCTCTGTCACATCCGGCAGTCATTTCTAATCTAGCCGCTTGTCACCGAGGAGCAGCCGGGGTGAAAGGTGAGCGCTGAGATGGACTAAAGTCAGAAAGGTGCTCCCAAAACAATTGGGAGTCAATTTGAAGGAGTCAACGTGCTAATGGTCTGCTAATCCGACTCTGGGGAGCACACCACACCGTTTCATTCATCATTCATGAACGCCAGAGAAGAGAGCACGTCTGGTCACTGATTATTTTATGGGTGCATATTACCTGTTGGCTGAAAAATGACTGGATGTATCTTGTTACTACACATGAGTGAATGGATGTGAATGGACGAATGCTGTGATGCACGGTCAAAGGGGGTTGGCATAATAAAAGGAAGACCTTGCCATAAAAATAAAGTCCTTAAAAATGAAGTCCAAAATGGCAGGCTTGGCTGGATGCTTCTTATTTTGAATTTATGCCACATACAATATAACAATATAAGTGATACGCAAAGTGATTACTTTATGCATTGAGTGAAGTAATTTTATCACTTTTATTATTGAATTTTATTGAGTTGTGGAGACTAATGAGTAACTTCCCAACACTGCACCTTATAATCTAATGCATCCAAATAAAACACCACCACAAAATATAAGGCTTTTATTGTAACTTTTCTTTTGATCAACAGATTGTTTTCTACATGTTGGATTACATTTTTTAAGGGTTCCTGCATTTTGTCAACTGCTAGACAAATGACAAAAGTCAGTGTAATATAAAGATTTTTCATTGCGGTGAGTGAATATTAACTGTGTTGCTGTGAGAGGTTACGCTTCTATCATTGGGATATTGAGTGGTTTATAATCTGAGATCATAAAAATAATAAAACATCTCATAAACGTACAGTTAAAGTCTCCTTTTGAGGCCATTTGATAAGAAAATTATTTTGATCATAAGTGAATTTTTTTTTTTCTTATTTATATTGCTCAAGTCAAAGTTGAGTAGACTGTATGGTTGTTTAGCTTGCTGAACACATGTTTAGTTCCCAGACATGGCTGCTAATATGGACTGTGGTCTGACTGACTGCAGAGTAATCACCTGTTGCTGTTACTCTTTAACTTTCCAGCGGATGTGTGGCACACTTTATTAGCCTAGTGAGCACCTCCCCCTCTCCCTGTCTGGAGTCATGTTACACCGTCCGGCCGGGGAGAAGAATTGGAGGTGAGGGAAGGACAGGATGGAGAAATGGATATCAAGACGAAGTGAGAGAAACAGAGGAAGATGGGTGGAGGAAAGGACAGGGTGAAGGAAATGAAAGAAGAATGAAAGGGAGAGGAAATGAGGAGTTAAAAAAGTTGAGAACTTAGTGTAATGGGAAAGAGGAAAGAAAGACAGAGAGGGTGAAGTGAAAGAACTTGTAAAGCAGGTCATTATGACTTCATCCCTATCACTCTGGGTGCTACACTTTACGCTGAATCACATAATTCATTGGCTTGAATTTGGAAAGCGGTTTCAGTGAGATAAAATAGACTTGGTAAGCCAGTATTCAGAGTGGAAAACTACAACAGACAAGAAATAAAACGTATTTCAATTGTGAACTGAAAGAAAAACAAACAAAAAAGGCTTAAGTTGTAGCAATGAAAGAAAGTAAAACCTGCTCACTGGCTTCAAGCCATAATACTCATTCAAATAGACAACAATGAACAATTCGGTACATGTAAAAGAGTAGAAGTATAAAGGCAATACATCAAAAAATACAGTTGTGAGCTAGAAGAGGGTTAAATAGAGAGTTAAATAACAGCTGGAGTTACTGAAAAGTGTATATTTGAGCATGAAACGGATCAGAAACGCATTCAGCACTATGAGAACTAAATAAAATAATGGAATTAACAAATACAAGACAGTGGCCACGTAGGTAACGTCACAGAGGGCAAAGAGATAAGAACGGGCTGCATATGTTTGCTCACCAGGGACAGGATCAAAGTCAAACATTCACATGGCACACGTGGTTGCCAATGTGCATATACAGGCATCGGACACCCACCCACACACACCCACATACGCACACACATGCACACACACACACACACACACACACACACACACACACACACGCACACACATGCACACACACTGAGATCATAGCTTAAAAGAATCTGGATTTTGCTGTAGGCCGCAGCAAGTATTTAACCATATTTGGCCTCGGTAAAGCTGCTCCACGTGACTTGACTCGCGTTGACTTATTTCCACCATGCCACATATCCATTTTGTTGGGTGGTGGGTTAAAGATCTGTAAGCTCAATATCTTTTTTTTTTCTTAAATAATTTCCCATTGTGATGTTTGATTTCATGGCAACAGTCACTGTGTGAACAGGTGACGTCAGTGATTTGCTGTTTTCAAGGTTCGTTTAATGAGCTGGCAGGAAACACAGGTGAACTGACGAGCTGCGTCTTCTCCAGCTGCTCCTTGTCAAACGTGTGTTTCTCAACCACATGCCTCCGAGCTGCAAGGGCACACAGGTTTCCAGCTTCACAGCAGCTGATTTTACTACTTCTATGGTTACTCCCTTTATGGTTTAAAGACGTGCTGTGATTTGTGACTGTCACGTTTGGTTGAAATAAAAATGTACAGACTGTGCTCTTGAGAATGGCTCTATGAAGATGGTCTTGCACTAAACTGAGGTTTAAAGGTGGCTTTCTTCTGCTTTCAAAAACACATGATCCAATATGTTTAGCTTCTACACCAAATTGCTTACTGTCTCACACAAGTTTCCTCTTAAATAGACATTTTGATTAATTCACTCAACATCATGAACACAGTTATGAACACGCAAGCCCTGCTTTGAACGGAACGAACTGAAATTTGTTCATCTGACGGTGGAGATGTTGGATGATGTTTATGTTGGTGATAAGAATTAATATTTTACTGATTAGATAGATACGGTGGCGGTGAGCAGTCTGACACTGTTGCTCTAAAGGTACCGTCACGTTACACTTCCGACCTATGAATTCTGCATTAGCTTCATTACCCATTCACTTCTTTTGAAACCTGTATGATGGACGCATTCTCTCTCCTGATTCAGTGCGGCCTCCAGCCAGCTCAGGCGGATTCACAGGTCAAAGTTGACATTCGTTTAACGTTGATAGGGTGGATGTGCTCGGTCTGCCAACAGAAACATGACAAAGATTATGCACTGTGTTTCGAAATGGAGAAGTTATTATCCTAGAGTAAGATAGAGATAATAACAAACACAGAGCAACATTCAAAATGCAATCCCCTTTAGCTGAAGCATTCGTCCGTCCCTGCTTGCCAACCATGTCTGCATTCCTACCGGTTTTAAAGTTTCCGTTTTACAGGTATGCAGGCCTCAACACGATGAAACATGAATAACTCTCCCTCCTCTCATCCCCCCCCCCCCAAATCCCCGCTCATTATGCTCTTGAAGTGGTGCGTTTCTGGAGAGAGTGCTGCACTCCTTCTTTATATAACTGTAAAAGAGAGCTGAGAGAGTACAGTGCATCACAGTACAGTACCACTCACAGTGGGAGGACAGTGCTCGCCTAAGTACTGCAGCAGCAGCAGAAATAGCAGCTATTTACTGTAATTATTTGAGCCCATTAAAGGAGACAGAAACAGTGGAGCTTTCGTAAAAGTAGCCAGACCTGAGCTCCTTTGTTTGTCAATGTCATGACTGTGTCAGATGTAATTCATCTGCATGAGTTTCAGGTCTGTCAATCAGACGGAGGCCATGCGGAGAATCTCATTAAACGAAGCTGGGGCCATTACTGAAATAAGTCTGCGCTGCGTTCAGGTGGAGTATAATGACAGTCTTGTGTCAATTCAAACTGACACAGAACTGACCTACACAAATGTCTTCAGGACGGAGAAAGAGCAGCTGACACACACATACAGACAGACACGCAATTTCTTCTCCAGCAAAAGATTTTCTGTGCAGGATGTGTTGGCACCTGCAGGTCGTCTAGAAGAGGAAGTGTTGAGCTCAGACATCTTTCTGCTTTGACCCTTCATTCACCCCGTGTCATCATGTCATCATCGTGTCCACATTCCTAAACAGACAACGTTTGCTTGATGCAGTTTGACTATCAGCAATGCTAGTGGTATAATCTTGTTTAACCGCTTTTAACTTGGTTGTACTGTGCAAAAAAAAAACTTATTAGAATTGGTTTTGACACACTGATACAGAGAGGGTTGCTTTTGTTGGTTTTATTTATTTATATATATATAACACTTTGGCCCAACTTTCCTCTCTGAGGTTACTCGTCCTCACTCTCACTGCAACTATTCATACATTATCATCATCAGCAGTGTTAATCATTTCTACCTATTAAACAATAGACACCAGTATTGTTGCTGACAGAGTATAAACAATGTGGCAGCATGGAAGAAAAGTTCTACAGTCCAGACCAGCTCAGATTTGTTCATCTTAAGGATCTGACCCGGGATGAACCTGACTGACTGGCACTGCCCAATTTTAGAATCTGACCTTAAAAGAGTCCTCTGCTGATTTAGCTTTGCTATCCTATAAAACTGAAGGACTCACAATGGACCAAAATCGAAGCAGCAGAACCAGAAGATAGAAGATGTTCCTTTTTTATCCCACACATTCTTCTTCCGTGTCAAAACCTGTCGCCTACATTACCAACAATGCAACTCAACCATGGAGAGTTTGGTCAGAGATTCGGGTGTGTGCTAGTAGGGCTAATGTAGCCTTGATCTGCTAGCCTCTAGCAGAGATGAGGAGCGGACTACAAAGATCTGCTAAGCTCAAACCTCCAGATTTGTTTCATTTTCAAACTTGTAGTTTTCATATTTTTCCTTAATTTCAACTCATTAGCTACAGTCTTTCCTCATCATACCTCTTCCCACTGGGAATAGCATCTACTTGCAACACATACCATGTATTAAAGTAAATGATTAGCACATAGCGAAAGGGAACAAGATACATTTCCTCATAAATGACATTTGGAAATAACTGAACCTGAACCTGGCCCACGACTGAAGGCTTTTGCAATAGAATGGCTCAAAACCAACCCAAAACCTTCCTTTCCTATCCTGTCTGGATACCAGGGTGAAGCATCTTCATTGGCGTGCAGTGTGAAACATGTTTTCATTTCCTCAAACCCGCAAATGTGCTTCAGTCGACGGAAATGTCACCGATCCATCAACTCATTTCTTTAACTCTAACCTAGTTCATAATAAACTCTCAGTTTTAATTACTTCTAATTAGTGCGAGAAACATTTCCTGTTACATGAGCTGTCATGATGATGATGATGATGGTGATGATGATGGGCATGTGGGAAACCCTGTCATCACACTGCAAGGAAACAAGAAACTAATCAGTCGTTAGTGTTGATCATCCTGTCCTCCATCCCTTTATAGCGGCTGGGGCCTTCATATCCGTTATTTCCCCTGCACTCTCACTGTAATATCCTGTCTGAATTACCACGAGGTGAATGGCTCGCTTGATAGTGCGACAGCAGAGGAAGTCATAGCAAAAATGAAATAGAGCCGTTGTAGAAGGAGGGAAGAGTAGCGAGTGCAACACTGGAGGAGACGAGGAGAGGAGAGGGGGAGATATTTATAGCCGGCTCGGCTCAGCTCACAGAGCTATGTCTGATGCTCTTTTCATTTCCACCAAACCTCCTTCTCGCTTCCTCACTGTCAGCTTTCATGTGCACATGTGCCATTATTTCCTGCTAATTGACAAGATAGAAAAAGGCAGTTTAGGTTATGTGGGAGCACAGTTAACAGGGACACAGGTATACGATGACGAAGCTTGGAGAAAGAGAGCTGTTTTTATTCCATGTTTCTCTGCAACACAGCTGGATTTCTACTGGCAGTATATAGACTTAGAAAATTATGGGTTCTGCGCAAAAATGTCAATTTCTTGGCTAGGAACAGTTGCCAGGCAACTATGTATCATAACGTATGTATAAACCACAATTTGTCATTTGCTAAGCTAAGATAACTTGCTGCTGGCTGTAGTTTCACTAAGCTTTATTTACTGTACAGACATATCAATCGTCTCATCTAACCCTCTGCAAAAAAGGGAATAAGGATATTTCCCAAAATGTCGAAATGTTTTCTTAATAATGTGGTGAAATGCACATATGTGGCAATAAACACTATAAACAGGGTTACATTGTGATCAAAGTGGTTGAGGTGGGTTATGTTTTTTATGGCAAACAAACATGTTCCTTCTTTACTGCACATATAAAACACGCGGTGGTTTATGGGAAGGGAAGTGGCAGAGTTTCAGTTTAAGCAATCGGATGTAGCTGTCAGAAACCACAGCAAGGACGCAACAAACCCTATGTTTGTGTGTGTGTGTGTGTGTGAGAGAGCGAGAGAGAGAGACGGGGAGTGTAGTGTGTATGGAAGATGAAGGGAAGTTAGACAAAGCAACGCCACAAAAAAAAAACAAAAAGAAGAAAACTGTTGTTGCAGTCTTGTTGTTCTCAACACAATCTTTTTCAGAAAGGCTTATTCGTCTAGACTAGCCTAGACACATTAAGTCCACCTGTTCAGCATTCATAGGCAGTACATAAACATTTATTAAATGATTTATATAACACTATAATGTAGTTGTAAATCACAGTTGTAATAATATAAAATGTCTTCATAAGAGAAGCTAGAATTGTTGACAATAGTGTACATTAATAATCAATGTCCTTCCAATTACTTTACAGTGTAATAATGTATTAAATGTAATGTATACTGCTTAGAAATACTAAATAGGTACCTTATAATTAAGTGTTACAAAAGTTAAGTGTAAAAAAAGAGATATCTGAATATATTATTCACATTTACCAATTGGGATGAGAAGACTAATAGTTTTTTTTAGACCTGAACCAGGAAAAGTATCCGGTATTTCACACAAATAAGGAAGTATTACAGGAAAGTCTAAATAAACATAATTTTTGTGCAGCAGAAGTACATCTTTCTGCTTTTCCTGTGTTGTTAATCAACGCAACGGTGACCCATCATGTTTTGTGACCCCTTGTGAGGGTTCTGACCCTCAGGTTGGGAACCATTGCCTTACAGTATAACCTGCTAAATGAATCAATCAACAAAATGAAACCAACAAATACTGTATTGTATGTAAGCTGTCAGTATGCTGATCAATAGAATTATGACACATGTTCTGTAGTCATTGTAATTGCGATTTAAAGTGATTTTAATGTATTTTTGCAGTACGAAATAAAAAGGAAACACGTGTTAAAGAAAAAAATATTTCAATATTTATTTGCGGTATAAACATGTCTTGTGTTGTTTCCATATACTGTACAATACACAGGGTCAATCGTATTTCCTTCAGTAGACAGAAAGGTGAAACTGCCCCGGTTCACATGCCCCTTGTCTTATACACAGACAGATTGCATCTTTTTAAAAAACTGTTTACAGCACAATACAAAACAGCTATTCAACATGTGTGTTTGAAGCTGTAACACGATGCAAGATGCATTGTCAAAAAAATCCCTGAAAATTTCCTCACTGAGGTAACATTTTTAAAATCATTCACTTTTTCTTTCTCTTTGTATTGAACGCCGCCGCCTCTCCTCTGCACTCGCTCTTTCGCGCCTTTTCCCTCCCGAGCACATTCTCACCAAGATGTAGCTACGAGTTTAAGGACACAGAAACGGCCGTTCCCGTGATCTGGCAAATTTACAAACAGAGAAAAAGATTTCTCTTTCATTGTTACAGAGACACAAAAACACAAGAAAGCAGCTTGAAATCAACCATATTCCTTTAAAATAGAAAAGCTCCGTACTGAAATAGATTTCAATCCTAGGGTGCAAGTGATCAAGTCCTCAATGTTTTTTTCTTGTTGTAAGTGGGACATGACTACAGAGAAGGGAAGTCCATTCAAGCATGGTAGTATTATCTTCATCTCTGATGCTATAATAGGAGAGGAACTTTTGCATATAAATTCATAACATATATATATATATATATATATATATACTTAGTTATATATTCATATTGAAAGGCCACAGGATTAGCAAAATAGAATAGCAAAACAAAATGGAATAAAAGACCTAGTAATTTTTAAAGCTGGGAGGTGTAATCATCAATTGTGAAACATAACTGGCATGCTGGACCACAGCTCTGGCTATGTGAAGCAGAGTGTGAGTGTGTGTGTGTGTGTGTGTGTGTGCGTGTGTGTGTGTGTGTGTTAGTGAGGGCCTCTTTCAGGTTGATAACGGACACCCCAGGTGAAATGTTACTTCAGTCTGCAAGCAACATTGAGCTGGATCTTGTATAGTTATACAGAACAGATATAGTACAAAAAGAAGAAGATTTTAAAAATGTTGAGGTCTTGAATCTACAAAATACTGCAAAAAAGGTGTTTTGATATATTGCAGAGTAACAAAGAGGACCTCGTGTGACCCGTTACGGTAAAACGGCAGCTAGCTGTCCGTTCTTTCCATCTTCTGATTCAAATAACAGATAAACAAAATGTTTCTTTTTTTGACATTTTTCTTTTTTACACAATGTTTTTCTAAAGTGAGATACAAAGAGTCAGCATTAGAAACAAGTTAGAAAGATTACATAAGGCCAGCTAAAACCAACCCTGTTCAGATTCAACTGCTGTCCCCTCTGAAACCCAGTCCTTTGTTTCTGTGTAGACCCCGTCCACATCACCGGCTCCGACACCGAATCGCTCAGGTTTGCTATGAATAATCATACCAACAGATTCCTGCTTAAGCCTCACATTCGAGTGAGTTAAGCGACCTTGTCACATTCTCCTTTTGGTTTTATTAGCGATGTCCAGTGTGCGGATACTCCTGGTATTGCAACGTTATAGATCTTTTGTATCCAGCACCTATCTCACTGAGGTTCTATGGACGTGCACTAATCTCAGTCACCTAACGAGTCAACAGATAGTCCTTCGGTCTCCACAGGGAAAAACAAAAACACTTGTTTGACTTAAGAATTACAATGCTTTATGAATTTGGAGTATAAATATGCTGTCATGGGTGTTAATAGTCTAAATAGGCCACCTCACCTTTAAAGATCATGGTCAGCTTTTCTTTACCAAAGTGGTTTTTTAGCATCTGATTTCTTATCAAATCACTTCCTCTTAATTTCTGTCATGGCTCGGCTCTGCGATGACAGGGCAGACAACCTTAGTAATCGCCTAGTTTTCTTTTTAAAACTACTGTTGCAGCTAAATCTTGCATTTTCTCCCCTCTGCTGATTCGTTCTTCTTTTTACTCTTAGTGACATTTTTGTGAACGACCAGGCAGCCTTGTTATTGCAACATATAGCAAATGTGGAACGTTGATTATGCCAACGATCGCCACTCAAGGACGCGCATGTTCTCGTGAGCAGGGTTGGCACTCACTGGGTTCAAACAAGTTTGTGCATTTACCATTTACTGAATCCGACTTTGAACACTGGTAGGAGCAACACTCACTGAAAAAAGTAAGAGCTTTAGGATAAGAATACGAAAATGGTCTTGTGCGACGTCGAGTGTACCTACAGACATTGCCGCAAGTCCAAGTGCTGCAGTGTTGTTCCACTCATGAGAGGAAACCTACATTAAACGGACAAGGACAGCAGCCAAGGCCTTCCTTGTTAAGGTGCTTCTGATGTGAACGGGGTCTCAAAAACTCCTTAACCACATGCTGTGTACCGCTGTGTTCAGCAGCAACAGCAGTTAAAAAAACGGTCCCCATCGTTCATCCTCCCGCCGAGTAAAGCAACATCCGACCTGTGGTTACATCTACTGTTAGAGAGCATTACCACAGCATGCTCAGGTATACAAAATAATATAGATCTGATTACTATTAGCTCTATTATATATATCAATTTGTGTTTAATATATCTTTCATTTAATATACCCAAGGCTTATGGGTGAATCAACTCAGTCAAACTTTTCTTTGACCAAATGGTTGAACCCTTTGAAGAAGACCTTCCTTCTGTTTTCTCCAATGCAGTTAAGGGGACGTGAAGCTATTGAAGTAGCTAAGTGCATTCTGTAGCTGAGGCCAGTCCCAGTCAACGACACTTTAATCCCAACATCGAGACCATGTTACAATCACAGTCTGATATGAGAGTCCTATTTTTTTTTTTTGGCAAATTTGTACCTGGTTTGAACAACATCCTCTTAGGCAAAAACAAGAAAGGTAATACAAGAGTGTTGAGGCACTTCATTGCTCAAGGTTGCTAAGATAAGCTGCCCAAAATGTTGCTCAGAAAAGTTAACACTGCCTTAGCATCCCCAAACATCAATCTCTCATTCAAGTCAGTGCCTCAACGTACAAAAGAAATGAGTTTGGCAAAACATACATCAGACAATATCCTGGGATGAAATAACCAAGGGCGTCCAGAGTTTTAAGTTTCTAACTGAAATGAAAGAAATGAATGAATGAATGAATAAAATAATCAAAACAGCTGGTGGACAACAACTGGTGCTTCTTGTTAGGCAACTGGTTGAACAGTCATATGGGGAAGGAAGTAGGTACTGGGAACTTGCACTTGAAAACAGCTGGTCAAATGTCAAATCTACAGTAGCATCTGCACCCATACCCAACTGATAATTCCTAACCCCTTGCCCTAGTCCTAACCCTGTAACCCCTGAACCTCGTCCTCTGCTCAGGGGCCCAGTTCCTGCTCCCTCCCCACTCCACCGTGCAGCTGTCCGGACTCGTCGCAGCCTGGGACTGGCCTCTCCTCTCCGCTCCTCTTCTCTGAATGTCTCTTTATCTGCCTGCTTCCAAGCGTTGGCTCCAAGTGCCAACAAGTCAATGGCTACACCACTGTGCAAACTGCATTAGGTCATTAAAAAACTGAAAGAAAAACCAAACTAAACAAAAACAAGAACAAAAAAAGAAAAAGAAGACAACTAGGAATATCACAACGTTTCTCTTTGTTGGCGTCGCCACACCCGTTCCCCTTCTTTAGTTTTACATTCTCTTAAGCCATTATTGGATTGGATAGATAAGAGTTCTATGTGTATATATATTTATATAAAAAGGTATAGATTTGTGCATAAATGTACACAAAAATATACAAAAATGCATATAGACATACTGAATATGTTAAAGACCGCCCATACAGTTTCTGCTATGTATGTTATCATACAGTACATACAGTACAAACATACATACTTTGTTTGTGTGTGTGTGTGTGTGTGTGTGTGTGTGTGTGTGTGCGTGCGTGTGTGTGTGTGTTAATTCCTTGGTTTATAAAACTCTACATTCAGTAGAGCAACATTTCCTACAAGTAAATCCCAGATTCTCCACTTGGCACCAGTCAGCTCAGCTCGAATGCCGAGACAGAAAGACAGAGAGGCTGTCGTTGTCTCATAAATCGAGCGCTGTCGATTTTTCCGTATTTCTATCTTTGTATGAAGCTGTCTGTCCCTCTGCGGCCTTCGCTCAGTTTCTCAGTCAGTTAAGTCTCAGAAAAAGCGGATCAGGGCTCTTCCTCCCTCGATTACAATGAACTCCAAGGAGGACGCCATCGTAAACTCGTCTGTCAGTGCCCCCCTGGGTTAAAAAGCTCCCCTTCCCCTTTACTGTGGCATCTGTGACCTCCCCTGTCCCTCCAGCACTGCACCGTGGCGAGGCTCTCAGACGACCAGCCTCGGGAGGCTAAAACATTCATTGACACTGGCTGCTGTTACCATGGTAACAACGCCACCTTGACCCCTCAAAAAAGGGACAGTCCCCTGTCTGACTTTCATGTGGACTCCAGCGTGTCCAGTTGAAACACATTGTGATTGGTCGGGGTGGTGAAGAAAAGCTGGTCAGTCGTCGGGGAGGTTGAGCAGTTGTCGCAGGGGCTGTTGAGGCCCAGCGTCCGTTCAAAGTCCAGCAGCTGGCCCATGAAGTTGAAGTTTGGGGAAATGTTGGACTTCTTCCGCTTGACAAAGTCGTACGCGTCGTTGAGCGACAGGTTGAGCTTCTGCATCAGGTAGGCCACCGTGACGGTCACCGAGCGGCTGATCCCAGCCAGACAGTGCACCAGGATGCCGCACTTTTTTGAGCGCGCCTCGTCTGAGGAGGAGGAGAGTGAGGGAGGGAGGAACAGAGGAGGACAGGAGTGGAGAAAGGACGAGTGATGGGAAAGAAGAGGAGAGGAAAGCATGAGCGAGAGGAATATATTAATAATCATATTATACATTATATTAATTATTAAAGAGCCGGAACGAAAAGAGTCTTTACATTTTCTGCAATTGTACGGACAATATGAATTGTTCAATTTGGCATTTTCATCAATGTTAATATGTGAGTGAACATAAAACCAATCAATTCAAGTAGGATGGCGCAATATGGTTGAAATAGTTGCGTATCGGGCCATCTCTTCCTGGAACAGACTCTCATTCCAAAAAAATTTCAAGAATCTAGGAAAACAACTAGAAAGGTTATTCTTGAAGACAGGATTTACGTAAAATATTATTTTCTATTTTGTTTCCCTGCTGCGTGGACGTGCAAAAAAGTTATTTAATTAGACATTTACTCATGTTTTACTGTCAATTCTCCCAATTTTCTGCATGTCATATGTTAAGTTTGATTTTTTTATTTTATTGCACGTGTTTTATTTACAGTACAGTGTAAGAACTTGTTGATTATACTGTATATTTTAATATGGACCCCCCAGGAAGAGCACAGTTGTTGCTAAGGTAACAACTAATGGGGATCCTAGTAAACAGCGAACAATATTTACAGAATAGCAACATCAATCACACACTGTAGATACATATTGTTACTAAGAGTGATGAGAACACACTCGTTTGGTTTCACACGACATTTTTTTTTTTCTTTGTGCTCTTGGTTGGAAAAACTCTTTGATCAGACCTGAGGGACTTTGAGTGTGAAATAATATAAATAAATAACTCCTATGAATGCTTTTTCTAACTTTAAATTTGATTGTCGCTTATGTGGCCAGGACTGTAATGTTATAATTGTAACTTAAACATCAAGTTTGTTTGCGTTAAGAGTTTTTTGGGGGGGGTTTTTTTGTTGTTGTTATAATTTTAATCCAGAATGACCTCTCTCAATGGCGGCAGAAAGTCATGTTACGTTCTGCTTCCTACCCTCTGTTCGTAGAAAAACATCTTACATTATTAACATGCAACATCCATCCACCTTCTATCAGTTTCAGGGCCTTGCACTTGCATCACTACAGGCCATTAGAGCGAGAGTTAAGTGCTTCTTTCCTTTCTTCTCTCTCTCTGCCACTCCTCACACTCTCTCTGCCTGCATCTCTTACTGTAGGATTGGGGTCAATTGACTCACAAGCTCAGGCTGCCATGCGGATGCCAAATCAAAATGTATATGTGACGTGTGCTCACTTTCCGCAATAGAAAAGGGGCCAAAAAATAAAACAAAAACCAAAGCCCAGCTATACAAGACTCAGAAGTCAAATAAGTAACCAGTAGTTAATCTGTTCTGAACTGATCTTCAGATTGTGCAGCTGTGTTGCAGCATTACATCCCTTCATCTGTGCCTTAAATACATTATAACACAAGAATCGCCCCTTTTCTCAGGCTGTTTAAATGCCAGTAAAGAATTAAAGAAATACATAGAAAAAAAAACACGTTTATACAATAATTTCAGGTATTTTAGGAATCCACAGTTTACAACAGAACAGCATAAGGTCACATCTGGGTCTCCTTTTCAGCCCGAGCTTCTCCGCTTTACCCATAATTAGCCTGCTGTTACAAAAAAAAAGACCCGATGTAATCTCCGCACTTTAACATCGGCATAACTCAAATCTGCCACGACCTCTGGCTCTGGCATATGTCACACTTACGCCCGCCTAAGCAGAGACATTCGTCTAGAAAAAATAAAAAATAGACAAATGTCAGGGCAGTCTGGACAATCTAAGAGAAGCACAAAGACTCTGGCGTTCTCATTGACTCATCAAAGAGGGAATTTGCTCATTCTCTGGGAATTCAGTCAGAAGGAATAATGGGATTAATGGGAAATATTGAAACTGGGACGAGATGGCAGGTAAACGTGTTGTGGCTTCAGTGTGACTACGTTCTCAAAGAATCTATTTCCATGTTTTCCTCAAAACTTTGCTTTATTTTTTATGATTAGTGATTAAAATGTCGGGTAAATGTAGGCAAAGCTTGTAATGGACAAGACTTAACCTAACAAAACTAGTAATGAAGCGATTGGCCGATTCATTTATTGGTGAATCATTTAAGTCATTTTTTAGCAAGAATTTCACTAGTTTCAACTTCTCCAATGTGAATATTTGCTGCAGTTGATCCTTCAAAACGATTTTAAGATGTCAACTTAGCCTTTGGGAGGTTTTTCACTATCTTCTGGCTTTTAAAGACCAAACGATGAATGGCTTAATCAGGAATAATAATCTGCTGATTCATTGATAAAAAAAGATTGTCATCAGTTGCAGCCATGCAGCCAGCAACAATTCTGATAATGGATTTTGCAATTAAGTAATTTATCAAGCAAAGCACACCTTGCACTCACTGGTTTTAGATTCTTATATGGAGATTTGATGCTTTCCTCTATTTTATAGCAACGTAAACTGAATTTGAGTTTGAGTTTTGGACTGTTGGTCAGATAAAACTAATATTAAAACATCACCTTAGATATGACATTTTATAGAATAAACCAGGGGTTCCCAACCTGGGGTTTGGGACCCCCACAAGTGAACGCAAGATAAATTTGATTGGTCTTACATACACACGGACGTAAACTGAATACTCCACCTTTCCTTACCAATGAATGAAATGGCCTCGGGGAAAAACTGAGAGAGGTTCTGGCTCCAGTGATCGGAGATGGGGATCTGTTTGTACTTGAAGTCGCCCTCGTGCTCAAACATGTTGGGCAGGTTGGGCGTCACGTTGAGGATGTACTTTATGTTGTACTTGCTGAGCACATCCAGGTTGGTGGAGTCTTTGGCACAGCCCAGGTAAAGGTACGGCAGGATTTGGACGGGAAACGCTGGCTGGTTGTTGGGGAGCGGGCTTCCCTCCGACTCCGTGGCGCTGCCCGGCTCGCGGTCAGATTCCCCGTCTGAGCAGTCGGAGCTGATGCGGAGTCCTCCCAGACCGAGAACGGAGGCTGGTGGGGAGCTGCTGGGACAGGAGCAGTCCAAATTGGTCTCGCAGTGCTCGGGGTACTCCGACTGGAACTTGTTGAAGCCCCCTAGAGGACGAGGATAAGAGTAGGGGGGGGAGAAACATCAGGATAAAAGCAAAACCAAGAAAACAATTTCACTGTGGCTGGTGCCGCAACATGTGTAATTTGACATGTAGAAAATAGCAGCTGAATGTCAATTCTGGTGGATCATGAACCTGAATGACAGCAGCGAATAAATTAGAAAGAAAAGAAGAAGAAAAAAATTAAGTGTTAAAAAAACATTTTATACAAAGATAATGATGGTGGTAAATAATAAGAAAAGAATAATGCTATTAAACACACATTTTACAACAGTGAATTTACTTTCTAAAAACATTATATGCTAAACAGCAGCCAGGTAGGGAGGGGTGCAGTGGGTGCAGCCATCCAACCGACATCACTTTACAAGCCTTTTTCCATTCACACTAGAGTTTCCTCACGTTTAAGACTAAAACATCACAAACAGTATTAAACTTGCAGTTTCTATCATGACATTTATGGACTTATAATTGAATAAAAACAAAAACAGATTTTTGTGAACATGCACCCACCCCACTACATGTGACGGATAATAGGAGAATAACGTTTATGTCATTATGAATAAGCAAACATCGCTGGACAGATGTGCTCCATTGAGAAAAGCTGAGCCCTGGGGAGAACCAGCAGCAGAGCAGGGCAGTCAGCAGCTCTCACCACTCAGCTCAGTGGACTTTTTGTGAATGGCAGCTCGGCTTCAGTGACTCCAGTGAAACATTTCTATGATTAGAAGTCCAATACGCCCATATTTCCTAATGCTGCCATTTTTGCTTCTTTTTTGTGCGTGGATATGTAGC
The DNA here is from genome assembly GCA_036023855.1 of Gadopsis marmoratus. Lineage (NCBI taxonomy): Eukaryota > Metazoa > Chordata > Actinopteri > Centrarchiformes > Percichthyidae > Gadopsis > Gadopsis marmoratus. The sequence goes on along the minus strand of JAVQJF010095458.1, from coordinate 23,558 downwards.
CATTCTATCCGGTTAATTTTAACGATCGTGTATGTTATTTCCCTGCTTTAGGGTTATTCTGAGAGCGTCGTCGTCTCTTATGTTCATTCATGAAAAAAAAAAAACGCCTGTGTTTTTTTTTTTTTTCCTGAAGGAGCAAAACATGGCGGGGCCATTTCTGCAGCATTTAATTGAAAAAATAAAAAATAAAAATGTAAAATGAACGCAGCTCAATATACATGTTCAGACACGGGACACTGTTGGACGTTTCTTTACATGAGCCAATGTTAAAAATCGATTATGTCCTAATAAGAATTGACATTAAAAGACAATAATTTTCCTCCGCAGTGTAAGTGAATGAAGTGTTCTGCCAAAGTTCATTATGACTTCAGTGTGTGTGTGTGTGTGTGTGTGTGTGTGTGTGTAGCTGGTGTGTTACATTACATCGATTAGAAATGATGCGCTATAAATAAATACATAAATAATACAACGACAGGCAAACTTTAGTCTGCAGACGGATGATAACAGCTGGATTTATTTGGAGTATCGCCACACTGTGACACTTTAACGCCCTTACAAACAACTCAATCATCTGGAATCGTGTTATACTGGGTGCTAATAGGAGCCGCTTGTCTAACATCTGGTCAAAGCGCTCAAACGTCCAGCGGTTTTCTTCCAGATGCCACAGACAAAACCCAATACACGCATCCATTCATTAAAAGCATCAATCACACGGATCATATCGTTGTTTTACTCATTATTTGAGTTGCGTTTGGGGGATGACACCTTCTATCAGAGTGAAATGACACATTTTGTCGTTCTGCTGGAGCCCAGTTGGACTGTTTCCATCCTCTTTGTGAATTAAAAAAGAGTAAGAATCGCAGGTTTGAAGGCAGCAAAGCCTGGTCTTACCCTCCAGGTAGAAAGCCTTGCAGCCGTCGTCCCGCAGTTTCTGCAGCAGCAGCCCGAGCACGGAGCTCCCCAGCCCGGACTCCTGCCGCTCCGGGGTCGCCTCGTCGTACAGGACCACCACGTCCGTCTTGCACCGCTTGACGAATTTCTCCTTGTCCTCGTTGTTGGGGATGATGGAGCGGATGGGGAGGTTGCCCTTCTTCAGCCTCCGCAGCATGAGGCCCGGGATGGCCAGGTTGATGGCCGACTCGATGTGCGAGGACTCGTACAGCTCGTGGGCTCTGCAGTCCAGCAGCAGCAGCCCGCTGGCGCCGGACTCCAGCTCCTCCTGCAGCCACTCCACGCTCTTACTCGACATCATCATCATCACAGTCGCGATCACAGAGTCCCTCCGCGGAGGCTCGATTCTCATCAGGGAAACGTTAATCCGCGCGTCCCCTGGCGTGACATGGAGCCCAACACGACGGAGCAGCGGGCAAGAAGAAGAAGAGAAATCACTGCGCTAAACTTCCCTTCCCGCGGCCGCCGCCACCACCGCGGCCGCCGCCGCCGCCGCTGCTGCCGCTGCCGCGGGCACGCACACACACACACGCGCCCAACACACGCGTCCACACGCGCACCCACATCCACCGCGCGCGCGCGCGCCGAAGCCCCTCTGGTTGGAGCAGAAAAGTTGAACATGCAGAGGTTTCTCCCCCCCCCCTCCCACCCCCCGGTCCTTCAGTCCGATAGAAGTGGAGGCTTCATTCCAGGTCCATCGACGTCCATTCGGGGAGCGCGCTGCGGCCCCGGTTGGTCCGCACACCGACCAAAACAAAAAGAAACCGTCCCAGCGGCGCCTCGCTGGAGTCTCAGGTCTCCGCCGCTGAAGCCCACAGTTGGAGTTCGTGTTGGACACGCAGCGCCACTGGACGCGCTACAGAGGCTCTGCGGGTTTGTGGCGGGGCGGGGCGGAGGGGCGGGGAGGGGCGGGGAGGGGAGGGGCGGAGACACTTAAAGGTGCAGCACGTTCCCACGCGCGTCCATTCACCGGGCGCGTGCGTCTGCAGAAACACGTCGGACTGGTGGCCAAGTCTACAGGTGAGACGCCTGCTGTGGTCACCCTCCCTGGGGCCTCCCCCCCCCCCCCGTCTCTGTAATACTTTGTCCCTTGTGAGCGTTGGATGATACTCTGGAGACTTTGCCTCATACATTCCTTTACATTCCCAAACGTTGCAACGCTGAGTGATGCTTGCGAAAGGCTGATGGCCATCAGAATGTCACGTATCCTGTTCTTCTAAAGGGGCCTTGTGGTGAGACTGTTTGACAAAACCACTGCTTTCGTCATTTTCAGTTTCAATGTTCAGGCCAAGTTAAGGTTCTCAGGAAAATGGAAGTTTGAACATTTCCATTTCCTCAGACAGCTGCGGAGGAAGACTGTGTGCTGTGACCGAAAGCTCCAGAATAGCTACTAAATGGCCCACATGGGGAGACTGTTAAGTGCATGAGGGCTGGTTCTGGATGCCCCTTTTCCTTAATATATATTCCCTTTTCAATTTATTCTTAAACAATTTCCTGAATGTTCCTCAACGACCCAATACATTCGTGTTGTGGCCACCAGTTTTATTTCAACTTTGTTTCTGAGAAATTATGTTCTGACTGTCATTTCGACATGTCAGACACCCGTGAGCCTCAGAGGTGAACCGCAGCCGTTGCCAATTCAAAACGGTTCGACTTGAAGTTGAGGACTAAATGCGACGCCGTAGTTGATGAATTCATCCAGCCTGAACTTGTTTAAGCTGCAGAATGTTAAATTATTTTTCCAAAGAACCAGATATTTTCTAAAGTTAATCTTTGTGCTCATGAGTGTTTCATGTTTCACATAATATTGTCAAGTGGAAACATGAATGGGACTTTTAACTCTGGATCCAAGGGTGGCTGAAATAACTCCTCCCACTTTGCAACTTTATGGAATAACATTCTTATGAAAAGCAAACTTCATTTGCTTCAAACTTCAATGCTCATTAATCCTTCGCAAGCATTGGTTCATAAAAGTGTTGCAACTTGGACTTTTTTTTTTTTTTTACAGGAACACATAAGGCAACAACATCTTTTACTTTTCACCCTGTATGTGATCAGCTGTGGAAATAAAACCTCAATCAATAGATTAGGCTGCTATACTGAATCAGTTCCCATATTTGCTGTTTATAGACTTGTTTGAGAGTAATCATTTATATTTGATAAAGTTGGGTCTACAAGAAGGAGGAAACCATGATGACAGTCAGAATCTGTGTGACAACAGTACATTTTTACACCCAGAGGATTTTGCTCACAAATGTATTGTATATTTACATTCCTCACAAGACTAGATCCACACAGGCCGAAACACAAGCGATGCAACTCCAAAGGGCCAAATTAGTGCCTTGTTTTCTGAGTTTGCCAACAGGGAAAACAATTAAGAAGTGGAAGTAGTATGGTGTCTATGCCCACTGTGTTCAAGTTCATGTGCGGGGTCCTTTCCATCCTTTATTACTGTCAGTGAGGCAGTGAGACTGACTTTTGGCCACTAACTAGGCAGCACCAACCGAGTGACAAAATCGTAGTTTGTCTGCTAAAGAGTGAGCGTGTCATGTCTTTATCTCGCAGCAAAGAAACTCATCTTAGTCCTGTTCCTTCCAGTTTGTCTCTCAGTGACACAACAGCTGCTGTATCACATTGTGCATCTTAAGACGTTAGTAAGAATTTATCCAAACCATGTTTCAAAATCAGAGCTGTGCGAAAGCAAATCACAAAATAGTTTGAAATATACATCTGAGAAAGAGGCAAAATGCAGTTTAGTCTCAGGCAGCACCTAAGAAATGTATTGATGCTTCTGATGCTCTCAGATCAATAAAGTGCATATGGAGCAAAAACAAGTACATGACTGAGTGAAACGTAACATTCAGATCCTCAGGTTCAGCTCCCTGTGGAAATCTTTTGTTGATTTGTGCACATCAGAACGATTCCCCCGCTACAGCTGGAGCTGGCAAACAAGGAACATCTTTTCCATCGACTGTTTGGCAAGACAGATGTCTGATGACACGATATCACCCAGTTGTAGCGCACACATCACAGCCGAAACTTTAGTTTTTATTTTTGATCCAATTGTTTAATCTCAAAAATAGTGAAAAATGCACCCAGAGCCAAGGCATTTTCATATTGCTTGTTTCTGTCACACCGACAGCCCAAGACCCAGAGATATTCTATTTACAATGATATAAAGGATATCAGAGAATTATATATATTCTATAACGGAGAAAAACAGCAAATCTTCACATTTCAGACAGTGGAACCAGTGAATATTTTGGCAATTTTGCTCGATAAATCACTTTATACTATTGGTCATATAATCATGAAAATTGCTGTTGATTGTCTAATTATTGCATTGACTACTTATTTTAGCACAAACTGATAGCTGTGTATAGTGTACTTACCCAGCCATGTATTAATGTTAACTGCAAATACAGTTCCCTCTCACCGATTGTATTAGTTCAGATGTCTGTTTTATTTGTTTATATTGATTTATCGCATTTCATTGTTGGGTGTTTTATTCTGTTTCATTTTCTGGACTTAATTTGGCTGATTGGATCTAATTGTAGTGCTGAATTGTTTTAATCTTGATTTTCCCACATAAATCACTCTGTATTAATAAAGTGTATTCTTTTTATGAATACTGGTAAAACTGGTTTCTCTATTTGTAACAGCTCAATGGTGCTGGTGTACCTGCTGCACTACACAAACCATCACTGGGTCATCACTATGTTTCACCATGAATGACCTAATAAGGCATCAGCAGGTTGTGACAGAGGCAGAGAGGGGGAAAAGAGGAGCGTTTGATTTCCTCACAGCTGCAGAGAGGAGGAGTGGGGGATGCACCAGCTGCAGACAATGGCTCTTTATCCCCCCAGTGACTTACACACACACACACACACACACACACACACACACACACACACATACATGAATACACACAAGTACACAAACACATGCACACACACGCACACTTCAGGGCTCTTGTGTTTCCACTCCCTTCATGGACAACAGGCTCTCTGAGAGAGCGTGTAGCCACTCTGTGTGTGTTTGTCTACAAACTGCTCTCCGGTAGTAAACAAAACGTCATCATGCATACTATCATCAGTAGTATTGGCAGTACTTTTATGCTAGCTCATTGAGTATTTTGTGTCATTTCATGCTCTATTCAGGTTGGGTGATTTGTGGGATTTTGACATATCACATTTCTGACATATCTTTGGAATCATCATTCGCTGGGTTAGAGTTATCTTACAATAGAAACTAAGACCACTGCGTTTGACTGACAACCACAGATTTCGCCCCGATTCTTTCACGATCGTCAACTGTCGTCTGCGACAGCCCAAAATCGCCCAGAAGGGGTCCGTAAAGGGGAACTTAACCAATTTTACACATCAGAATTGCATGAAGTCTGATAAAGTGACTCAAGTGACTTTACATGATGACGTCACACAAATTAAAACAGCTTTTCTAGGCTCTGGGAAAGTGTCAGAAATATAAATCTTCCATAGATGAAAAATCCATCTGTTAACAGTTTTGTGGCAGTCTCTTTTATATTTGTGGTCTTAGTGGGAAAATGCTTTTTGGGAAAGAGAGGATTGTTTGTTTGCAATACCGTGAGTGACCACTGGAAAACAAATTGGCAACAAGGGTGAGTGGCTGCCGTATCCAGGTCTTATTATACATCCATGGGCTCAAGGCTGCATTGGCTGCTACTAGCGTGACACACCCAAATCTCCTGTCTGCGGTTGAGTTGCATTGTGGACAATGTAAGCATCAGGTTTTGACAAGGAAGAAGACTGCGAGGGATAGAAAAGACGATATCTCTGGTTCTGCTGCATCCTGAGTCCAACAATGGTATAGATGTGCAACACTAAATTGGTGCTTTACTGTTAAAAGCCTTTTTAAAATCTCTCTCTCTCTATAACTTTAATATTCATGATGAATTATGCAACAATCCAAGTTATAGTATGTAAAGAAAAAGCAAAACATTGTTAAGCACTATTTATTCAGGGGATTAACACTCAAAATCTCAGCTAATCTGCTTCATCGGGACTGTTTGGGTGTGGTTTGATCAGATTTGTTTGACAGTGGCATCATAAGCAAACAACCCCACAACTGTCGTCCGATTTTGCTTCACATTGTTAAATCCCGCCTGGTGCTCAGAGGTATCTAACTGATCGCCGCCCACTTCAAACCAGCGAGAAGAACACAGACAAAAACAGCAGAGACAGAAATCTCTCAGTTGAAATAACGAAAACGTTTTTTAACTCGTGACCCTGTGGGATCATTTGCTCAAAGTTAGAAGCTGATGGAGAAAATAACTTTTGAGTATTTTTAAATGGTGGACGTACAGGACCAAGTAGGGCGAGTTACACAATGAAAGCAGAACAAGACAAACAATCTTATGTAAAGATTAAGACATTTTCACCGCTATCTGAACAACAAAAGACATGATCTCATCAGCAGATCTACCCACCATTGTGAGTCTACTTGCTCATACATGCATCTGCAGTCTTTAATCTGCCATTTTGGAAGGAGCTTTCAGATTGGGAATGTGCACACATTTCCTCTTTTGCAATACCCCTAGCCTGCATCAACACCGTAAAGATTTTAGAAAATGACCCTACTCCGTACACCACCGCTCTGGAGGGTTTTAATCAGTTTTATTATTCTCATACTGAAATGGAATATGAAGGCACACAAAGAAATATGGCCATACCGTATAACCTATTCAAACAGAAATAGCAATATATGCAGTATAAATCTAGAGAGTCATCCTTCATTGATGGAAAAAACAAACTCTTCTGCCAGATGGAAGAGAAGAGACTTTAATTCCATCTTAAATCTATACTCCAGAAGGGTAACATCATTTTCTGCAGCATTATAGTCCCATTTGTGAATCCGAAGCTGGAACTGAGCTTCATCGCCTCTATGAAGTGTCGGCTCTCTGAATGAAAAGCCACATACCAAAAAAAGAAAAATGTCACAAATCCATGCAGAACTTAAAAAACAAGGACAAAGATAAATCTTATTATGTGAAGAGTTTTTGGGAGGTCAAGTGCTGTCTTAGCTGGGATTTAGAGAAACAAAACAGATGAGGAGCAGGTTTTGTCCCTCAGGAAGAAGTGGCTGTACGATTCTACATCCTCCGAAGCTGCAACTTAAGTGAAAATCCATTCTGAAAAACGTCTTATATCACTCGCAGTCAAATCTTCTGATAACTTAAAGTCACAAATATTTGCCCAGATATCACTATACATATCTTGTGTTTTCTTTGACTTGTGTACATATTTAATCAAAAAGGTGTTAGAGCAGCGTAAATTAATGTCATCCGGGGAGGGGGGGGGGGCGTGAAGATTTGGTACCGACCGACAATGTTGGCACTGGTAATTTGATATCTGTGTGGGCGGTCTTTAAAAATAGTTGATATACCGCCTCAGTTCCAACAACAAACAGCTCATTTGAAAAAGGGAAAAAAATAGAGATGATAGCTGCAGTATTGTAATAAAGTATTTTTCTTCACACAAAAAGAGAATTTCAGTTCAACAATATTTATGGGAAAAGATCTTAGTGGACTCGTCTGGGCTTTCTTACCCATGAACAGCTTATACGGATCATTCCTGAACCAGAAAATCTGCTCATTTCCCTGGAAAATCACCCTGGGTTGTATCCAGTATTCAGAAAAGGTCTCCCATTCACTTTCAGTGGAACAGCTCCAAAACCCCCTTTTCTTCACAGATTAAAATATTCTTGATTCAAGCTTCTGCAGAGATTTAAACTTCATGTTCATAAGACTGAGCTGTACCTGTTCATTAAGACACATGTAGCTCAAAGTCATCCTGACTAGGCAGGATTTGTAGTCCTCATAAGACTATGTTATGAACAAAATAGCTTTTATCTCTTACCATGTCTACTGTTATTATCCAAATATGCTGCATATACATCATGATGATGATGTAAATTCTCCCCTTTTCCTCCTAAAGAAAACTAGGAAAATACCAACTTGGCACAAAGCGCTGCTTCATGTTTTTGTCTTAGGTCTCTTTAAGGCAGACTGTGGTTTAAACCCACTCACCTCAGTGATGGAGTGAGGTGGCCACCCCTCTCCCACACTAGCGCTGGCATTTCCTCTGCTGTTTCCTTTGCCCCCAAACACTCAGGTCGCCAACACATAAAAAACAGGCCTGGAAAATGTATCAAGGCATTCTGTCTCTGTTCAGTCGATCTGTGATTTGTCTCTATTCATTAAGCACTAACATATGCAGGTACAGAGATTGGTATGCTTAGGTTTTCTGGAAATGATAACATATAATGACTGAATAGTGACTGATTTAGGTGTACCTTTTCATACAACTTTACAGAGGCACAATTTGTTGCAAGGTTATTGTGTTGCATTTGTATGGTTGTGTTCCCTGTAAATCAAGTTCTGTAGTTTTTATATATTTCATTATGATTGTTTAGGTATTTATTTTCCAGTAATTGTGGGTTATTGTGCATTTCCAGCAATAGCTTTATTCACATACAGTAGTTTTTTTTTAAGTTACAAAGTGCTTTAAAAAAGAATTAAAACCAAAACGTTAATAGATGAGACTTGAGTAAAATGTAAATAAAAGTAAAATGCAATCAAAAGAACAAGTGCAGTAGGACCAATCAAAATGTAGCGTGTTATCGAAGGTGAGGCTTGTGTGAGGAAATGTGATATATGGTACATGTAGCTGCCTGCCCCCAATAACCAGACACAGCTAAGGTGCTGGAGTGATGCTTCACCTCGGACAAATGCAATAAAGCACCTGAACGCTTTCTCAAATGTAGCTACCTCAAACATCTGGGATTAGACTGCTCAAGTCTTCAGTGGACGTGTGTGAGCACAGACTGCTATGAATATTTCAGGAATCCAAGCGATAGACCGAGTGTGGCTGTGCTTGTATTTAAGTGTATGTATATATATATATATATAGTGTGTGTGTGTGTGTCTATTGAAGAGGGATGAACACTTCTACGCTGTGAACAGTCTCTCAGCCACAGAGGAGTCGCTCAGTTGAATTCATTATTAAAGACCCAACTAGAAAGACAGAGAGCGATAGAGAGACTAACACAACCCAGAAAAGGAGAGCGAGAGATCGATGGAGGCAACAATCTGACAACGATGTAAATCAGTTTATACAAATGTACATCTGAATTAAAACTCGTCAGTCTAGCGGTAGACATGAGAGAAAAATCTATTTTTTGCTTGCCATCCTTTTATCCTAAAATATACATTTATATACTGCTGATTGGAAGATTTGCCAAATGTGTTTTGGAGGACTTGTAATTCCTGCCGGGATTACATTCACTGCATTGTCTTTGTCTAATCTAGGAAGTGTGACGTCCTTAAGGTCTCAGTATACCTGAAAAAAAAGTGTTAACATCATGGTGAGTCGCACTGAAACTTTTAAATTCCATTGAGTGTGGGAGGAGGGGAGGGGAGTTTGTTAGACGAAGAATATTGAAGACATTACACTTTACAGAAGTCATAGGGGGCAGGTCAGGTGGATGGTCGGCCCGACAAAGCACACAGGACACCCGCGTGTCGTTGCTGCATTCAATTAAGGCTACTAACACGTCGTGGTTTTGGTTAAATATTTAGTCACACTTGCGGCGTGGCCCCACTGCTTTGGTCCACATGTGAAAATCTCTCAACAACTGTTAGATTCACTTTCCTGACATTTTATTCACAAATCTTTTGTTTAGTTTGTCCAATACTTTGGTTTATGACTAAAATACCTGCAGAACTAACTCCCATCCGCCTCAACTCTACTTTGTGTTTAGTGGTAATTAGCAAATGTTAGCATGCTAACACACTAAAGGTAGATGGTGAACATGGAAAACATTACACCAGCTAAACCTCAGCATGTTCGCATTGTCATCGTGATGTTAGCATTTTTAGGTCAAAGCGCCGCTGTGCCTAAGTGCAGCCTCACAGAGCCTAGCGTGACTGCAGACTCCTATTCTTGTTAACAGGTCTATGTATCCCATCTGGTGTTTCATATCACTGTTGGTTTTTTTTAAATATTTAACCAAACCAATGAATCTTACCCAACCTTTACCAAGTGCTTTAAGTTGCTAGCTGTATATGAACATCATTGTTAAGCGGCAACATTGTCACAGCAAGGTTAGAGATCAGCAGTCTAAAGCAGTGAAAGAAAAGTCTACTAACCTTAAGGAAGTAGGCAGACACACCGTTACAAGAGTCAACGGTAGAAATCCACCCTAAAATCTTACTCACTCAGCCGGTCCTCAAAAATCGCTCTGGAGCAGAGCCACAAAACACATTTGACTGGTTTTGTTCTCCGCTTGAGTGAGTACGTAATAAATCACTGCAACAACATGACAAAAGCAACTTTAATTTGGTTTGACTCTTTATTTAATAACATTTGGATTCTTTTTTAAAATCCCCTGTAATTGTCACCCTGCCTACTGTATCTAATCAACCTGCTGAGCAAACACACTGTACCTACACAGGCAAGATTGTAACAGCACCGAGGTGAGTCATCGTGTGTGAACTCAGTCCTCACCTCTCACACACACACACACACACACCTTTATATTGCTATGACAGCTGAGAGGCAGGGCCACGAAGACAGATGGCCAAAGGTGGCCAAATTACACTCTAACGATTTGTTCTATCTCAGGAAGAGTTTCACTTTCCTCCTCTCTGTTTCAGCTTGTTCCAGACCAGCAGGAGCTGACTCACAGCACACAAGCACAAGATTGATCCAGCAATTTTAAAACGTATACAAGTGACCTCATAACTATGTTAATATAAATACAATAAAAGAGCTGAATGCCAAGATTTAGGTATGTAATTTCCATATGTGGATATGAAAATTCAGTTTGTCCATGATAATACAGCTACAGCAGACAGTGATGGACATTGTGAAGCACGTAATTACTTTAACTTTAGGTCACGAAAGCTGATATATAAGGAAAAAGGTCTTGGAGTCGTATGGTGTGGAAAGTAATCTGAAAGTGAATTCAATGTTTACAAATGTTTATGAATGATGCAAGTGTAATCAGGCTAAGAATGTCACTTTTAGGGCTGCAGTTAATGATTACTTTCATTGGTCCATAAAAGGTCAGAAACATTTTTAAATTGCTCGTTTTGTCCACCCAGCATAAATAAATTCCATACAGTAGTGAATGTTTGGCATACAGAATAATTATAAAATTAATTAATTATCAAAGCAGTGAATTTTCGGTCCATTCACTAATGGATTTATCAAGTCATCGTTTCAGCTCTAGTCACTGTCAGTGCAAAGTTGTTACTGCTCTAGAGATGACAACTTGATGATAGCCATTAGCCTGACATAAACACAACACAGTTGGCTTCAAATAATAAACAGTTATTACATTTCCAAATGCAATAAAACATAATTACAATGAACTAACTGTCGCAATGCTGAACGCATTTGGCAGATACACACGAATTAGATTCATACGCTGTGGCACTGCCCCGCAGTCAAGTCCTTTTGGACAGAAGTGTTTAATTCAATATCAGTAATTATGAATAGAAACCTCTCTCCCTTTCCTGTTTGTTTGCTGGGGTTTAGGGCTGCACAGATAAAGTCCAAAAAAAACTACAGAAAAGTAGCAGGACCTGCAGGTCAGGGAGACCCAATGACCAACAATGCTGATAATTAACTAAATGACATATTCAATGATGTGGTACTGTACTGTAGTTATGTCCCACCTCGTTCCCCCAAAAAGACTAGCTAGTACTTTACTTGAGGTACTTGAAGTAAATGATATCAGACACCGTCAGAAGATCATTTGAAAGTATATTAACACGTATCTATATGAGCCCTGATATGACAGGTGTACGTCAGGCCATGTGCCCTTAGCCAATGTCAAGGTGTCATGACAGAAATCTCTAGAGAACAACTCTGCACTGACAGTGACCTAACCTAATGACATTTACAGTCATTAACGTTTAGCTGTTTATGTCCTAGTTTAATGTTAGACGATTAGTTAATGGAATCACTGTGCCCTATGGACATTTTGGTTCTATATGTGCTTTTTCAATGAAAATCAGCCATTTGAGTTCCTAAAATTAAATTACATGTTCACATCAATTTAATTTGAGGGAAAGAAAATGAATTGCCAAAAAGTTTAATGAAGTAGTCAAAAATTTTTACTTGTTCCAGTTTCTCAAATAGGAGAAATTGCTGCTTTTCTGTGTTTTATGTAATTGTAATTGACAAAAACCTTATCTTTGGGTTTGGGACTCACGGTTGCACTCAGAAATCTTGGACATTTTTCACAATTTTCTGAAATTTTTAAGACAAACCCATTAATTGATTTAATAAAAATTGTAAAAAAAATCAACAGTTTGACAATGAAAATAATAATTAATTGCAGCCCTGATACAGTTATGACTGTGTTGCACCAGCCTAATGCACACCCCTTCAAATAAGTGTTAGCCAAAAAAGTAAGGAAACAAACACGGTGTCTTTCTTTTAGATACAGTTCAAAGCTACACTTCGGTTAAAAAAAACTGCCTTAAATCAGGGGTGCGTGTCTGAGCAGTCCACCTTTAGAGAGGCGGGTGATTTTGAGGTGAGGCGAGGCGTTGAGAAGGGTGTGGGTGTTATCACCAGGTTTGTTTTATGGGTTGGCCCTTTGTAAAGTAGGCCATCAACTTTAAACTCTCAGCACACATTTACACACCTTGAAGTGTGTGTGAGATGGTTTTATTTGCGTTACCTGAGCAGTGGCACCACAGGTCATGTGTGATTTAGAGCCGACCTTGGAGCATTTAGGTCACGCTGCAGTTTCATGTTCAACTGTAAGGACTTTTTCCTCAGAGCTGAAGTGGTACTAACTATCTATTTAGTAAATATGAATAGAGTATAGATGTGTATAGAGTGAAAATGTTTGCTGAGCAGCAGATGTGAACAAATGTAAGTTTTTGTCGACTGAAAATAATCCAGATATACTCTGATGATAAAAGGGCGGCAGAAATTGCTTTTTAGAACAGCAGCTCAGTTTTCAGATCATTATAACAAGCTGGTTGGTGAACTAGATTAAAAACCTTTTCTTGTTGTATCGTCTTACATCGGAAAGAAAGAAAAAACTAAATTAAAGCTCACTCACTCCGTCCATTTACTCCCATTGGGATCGAATGGAAAAGATGGTTGGGAGCAGAAGCTGAGGCGTGGGTTGGAGGAGCAGAGCGCCAAACCTCAGCCGCTGCCGACAAGCACGGCTCAGTCTCAGAGGGGGAAGGAGTAGGAGGCGATGAGGAGGGACATGTGGGGTGGGGGGAGCAGGAAATGAGGCACTGGGGAGTTTTGCCAAATCCAGCAGTGGTCAGAGAAGGCATGGTGGGCCTGAAGCTCGGAAAAGTTTCTCCTCTTTTAAACGGCTCTGTGACAGATCTACTGTAAATGCTTTCTGTAAACTTCCACACCTCTACGTACGACTGTTTTGTCGTTAAGGTGCCTTTTTCAACTCAGAGATGCATCGTGATTTTTTCAGTTTCTCCCCACAAACATTGTTAAGCAGAGGTGGGAGCCCACGCAGATCCTCATGCATCTCGTCGGCCAGAACATGGCCTAAACCAAAGTTTAGTTCCAAAGTTGATTTTCATGAACCCCGTGACATATTAACCAAGGCAACTTTACAAACAATGCACCTGCAGTTTGGACACCAACGATGTGGCTTCTTTGAGGCGTCATTTGTTAGCTTGTGTCGCTTTGACAACATATATCTGCTGATTGCCAGATGTTTTGTAGCCGACAACCCAACATTCAGAATAATATGAGCCAGTTGTGCAGCTATAAGTGTGATTAACTTCGGGCACAGTTCAAGTATTTTTACATTGGGTGTTTATCTTATTTTGTCTACCCTGTGTACTGTATATGGCTCTGTCTGTATTTATGAACATCTCTTTGGGCTTGTAAAAACTTATAGTGCACCTGCTTTGCTGTGACTCACTGGAAACTCTTGGTTATTCTATGTTTTTCTACTGTGGTTCCTCAAAACGGTTCAGTGTATTTTGTTTCCTCACACCGCCTCTCATTTCTTTCCAAGAACTGCCAAACGTCCAGTTTCCCTTCAGCTCACTGAGCGGTGACCACCACACTGTTACAATGATCATCCCAGTAATGGTCACCAAAGACAAATTATAACACAGACTAGCACAACTTGCAGTTCTAAAAATATGCACTGGCAAGAGATGTTTTGGGAAAACTGGCTGGTTTTTCTCCCGCAGCCACAGTGAAATCGTGTCGCAGCACAGCCTCCACCTGCCGCGGCACGGCAGTCTGGCCGTGAGAGCATCCGGGTATCATTTTAAGCACATAAATCTGTCAGAATATGACACAATGTTTGAGGAAACAAAAAGCCAGGAGGAGCAGGAGAGTACAAAAACCTGACACACTGAACTAGTAAAACACACACTGACACACACTCAGGCAAGCAGTGGTAGCAACCACAGCACACCAGGAAAAACATATCCAGATGTTCTCATAGGATCACCAACCCCCTCCTACACACACACACACACACACAGTCAAGACTTGCAGTTATTAAACCCACTCTTTCAACCCCTCCTCTCCTCCACTAGAGCTCCTGGCAGGCCGTCTGGTTGAGGCCCATAGTAAAGGGAGCCCTTTTTCTCTGGCATGAGTGCCTGTGCGTCTGTGTGCGTCTGTGTGCGTGTGTGTGTCTGTGTGTGTCCTCGGGCCCCAGACAGGAAGGAAGAGAGTGGGCCCGGCAGCACAGCTCCAGAATTCCGGTTTTGTTTTTCTTCTTTTTCCATCAGTGCAGAGTCTGAGCCTGAGTCTTAAAGAAACAGTCATTAGTATTTTCCCCTTTTAATGACGCCACGCTGTTCTCCACAATAGGACTCCGTATGATTCATTACTATGTATGTAAAGATATTACCAATTTGTTACATTAAAAGTCAAATGAATGAATAGTTCTTTATGGATGAGATGAAGGTGTTCCTCGAGAAAGCCAAGCCGGCGTCTAAGCGGGAGTCTAAGCATAGCCTCAGGCTCATTTTCATTGAAGCTTCTAAAAATAAAAAAGTACTGAGCCAGCATCAGTGGTCAGGTTACGTAAATTCCTAGAGGGGTGAAACATAAGGATTTTGGACCTAAGCAGAGGAGGCATATTTGGCTGTCACCCCTATTCTTTTGTAATAAATCATCACTCAAATTCGGGCAAAGAAAGGGTTGAAAATGTATCGCCTCGAGCGATGGATGACACAGCTCACGGCTCATGATCTTTACATCTCTGCTGGGGACAATAAAGAAGAAAAGCCATGATTTCTCGGGGAACTGCTCAGGCTCTGTGGACCAATCAGAGCGAGAAACAGTCTCTTAAAAGTCACCGGTGACATCATCTATTTGGCAGCGATTATGAAAACAAACGCTCTTTCACTCGATACACAAACAGAGCTCAGTGTTGTCAAAGAGCAACCGGAATCGTTTTATCAACTAATTTCAAGTCAGAGATGAGAGTGAAAAAAACATTTATTACGAAGGTACACAATAAGTTACTTTCAGTGTATAAAAGTTTCAGACAAAGGATATAACGGGATGAAACAGGACGCTTAAATTTCAAACTGCAGTAATTACAATGAGCCTTCCTGCACTCAAGAGTAGAAAAACCAAACTAATACAAACAGTTCTATCACTCTAATGTCAAGTCTGACATTCTCTTACAACAAGCCAACAATGCAAGACACAATAAAGACACTGTATTGGCTCTGCAGTAACTGTTTAGTTAGTTGATTTAAAACTCATTAAAAACAATCAGTACTTCTACTAATGAAGGCAGCAGATCAAAAATAAAGACTGTGGACGGCAACTTTACTGAATATTGTCAAAGGTTCCGATTTTAAAGACTTTTTCAATGGGCCTCTTTCTCTCATTTAAAAATGATTAAACTCTTGTGCTGGCCTGCGTGCAACTAAAACGATGACTCTGGGCATTTGGGTTGTGTACGCTGTTTATAGTATTTGTGCTTTTTGATGAAAAGTATTTAACAGATGCCATTCGCCATGAGCCTGCACACACAAACAGACTTAAAAATGTCCACACGTGAGGTGCATAGGCAAGTACCAAAGTCTCTTGCATGTGTCTACACTTTTATACAGGCAGCCATCGTGTATGCTCTCACACACAAACACACACACACACACACACACACACACACACACAAGTGTGAGCAGCAGGTCCTTCGTCAGCAGAACAGGGACCGCGCTCTCAGCACTGCCGTACAGGAACAACTTTTCTAATATTCAACTCCTTCACTTCTGATATCTCTTTGTAAAATAACCAGACACAGTGCATCAGCAGTAAGGCTCAGTGTGCATTTAAAGTCCTGTCAGGAAAACGGTCCGGGTCAACCCTTTGCTAAACGTGTGAATGTGTCACTGCGTGCGAGATCGCACATTATAAGTGTGATCTAACAACAACGAGGGAGTACGGTTCCTGCATTTCTGTTAATGGTGTTTCCATCCTGAACCCATTTCCCCTTACACCACAGCTCAACCTCTCTCTGATGCCGCCATCTTTTAGGCCTCCTCTCGTCTCTGGAGATGTAGACTGATCTCCATCTGGTTCTCCAAACACTCTTTGAGCTTGTCCTCTGTCAGCGTCAGCCGCTGCTCCAAGATCGAAACCGTCTGGGTGGAGGCAGAGAGGAGCGAGACAAAGAAAGAAAAAAAAGAAAAGAAAAAAGTTGGAAAGGAGGGAGATGGATAAGAGGGAGAGAGCATGTCAGAGAGGGCTGTACAGCATCACCCTGACTGTAATGACTATATAATGGCTGTGTTTGTGTGTGTGTGTGCGCGTGAAAGAGGCAGTTAGTGTGTGTTTGAGACAGATGTTGAGCGTGCAAGACAATCCAGCTGATTATCGTAGAGAGATCTGCCTGAGACGAGTTTCTGTGTCTGGCACACACTCTCTCTTGTTCTCCCTCTCACACTGTCGCAAAAACCCACTTACGCACACAGAGAATACAAGAAAGTCGCTATCCGAAACAGGATGGGCATGTGTGGGTAGTGAGATCACAGTGCGACATACTTTTCCTCTCAGCATCCTCCAACAGTGACAGTGTTTGTTGTACATTTTAGCACTGTGTCATCTGAGCCTGCTTATCAGAGGAGCCCCCCAGGTGTAATTTTCCAGGGGTGGCACCACCTGAATGAACAGATTACTGAGGATAGAGCTGGCTTTCCTACCTTTCACTCTATCTGAGCTTCAGCAGCCACATAAAGGCAATAACTTAATCAGCCTTTAATCATCTAAAACAAAGAGTAAATCTTAGAGGTTCATGCCCAGGCAAGAACATAGTCATGCCTTCAGACTTCTAACAAGAACAAGGAAAACTGCAATCCTTAAACCTTTACAGTGGCTGCCAGTTAATAAATTGCTTTATTGGCCTTAGGTGAGAATATAGTTCTGATATGCTTCAAGAATATAAACCCAGTAAGTTCCTTCCATCCACTGTAAAAATTTCAGTATTCAGTATTCCATTCATCAGTCTTTGTAAAAATTAAGCGTGTTCCCGGAGTTTGTTTTCCTTATTCTACGATAAATCGGCATCCACTACAGTACTTGCTATTAGAGATTGAGACCTTCATAATTCAAGAAAGTTAAACGATTACTTTGTGAGCAATACAGCTCCCATGAAAATTTTACATTGCTGCAGCGCCAGCACTTACATTATTGTATCTTGGTTCCTTCCATATCCATACAATTCACCAAAGCTCTCTTCTAAAGTCATTTCCCCTATTTTTTCGTTGTAATCGCTGTGTAAAAATGTCTTCTCTGTCCTGCTGTTATTCAAGACTAATGAACTACAATGCTCACTAACTCGCCTCTTGCCGAGCTGCGACCTTTAGCTCAAAAGGTCACTAAAAAAACTGAAATATTAAACAAACAACGATAGTACTATTACTTCAATCTACCACTGCTAACCATCCTTATCTAGACATAAGTTACACATGTTGAGAAGGGCTCTGTTCCAAGGCTGAAATTTCTTTGTTATTTATGTTATTACAAATGTCAGTGGGATTTTGAATGAGGTTTTCCTACTTCTTAACAGAATCCGGAAGTTCCAGTATCGCTGAGGCTCAGGTATAGATTATCAAGCAAATTAAACAAAGGTTATCAGAGAAATTTCTACATACCTATTTAAACACTACAAAACGTCTCTTAATCTCAATACTCATCCCAATCTTTAGCACACATAGTAATTTTCAAACCCAAGACACCATGTGTAGCATGCTCTGCAATCCAGCTGTGTTTGGTAATTGGTGATGGAGGTCCTGCGTTGACCCCACAGCGGCACACAAACAAACACACGCAACTAACCAGACAGGAATAATCAAACATGTAATAAGAAAATGACAAAGACTGTTAAATCCCTTAGATAATCTCATACTCCAACGCACGCAGCACACACGTCAATGAGTTAAAACACTGTGTGGGCGGGATATCTTTTGGGTCATCAAACTAGATAACATCTCCTATTTCATGCATCATGGGAGAGAAAGGGCTTGATTTTCCTCTGTCTCCTTTTCTAGATCAATACTACCTGCTTTATCTTACCAACCTGATATGGCTACCAAGTCCTCAGCCCCAGCCAGCTATTGGTGATTGTGTGTGTGTGTGTGTGTGTGATTCTGCATGTGTCCCCAGGCAGCAGCAACATTATACAGGCATATAGTTTTCATCTGGAGTAGAAACCAAATCTTTATGCTCCTAAAAATAGAGCGCGCTGTTTTTCTTTTCTCTCCAGAACACATTATACTCCCCATCGCCCTGAGCATTACTGGCCTCTGTTCCAAAGTCTCATAGCTTTGGTATGACCCACGCTATAGTAGTCTGAAAGTCAAAGAAAGACAAAGTGGTGCTGGTGATAGGTGGCAAAGTCAGTGATTATGTCTAAAATGTAACTGAGTTACTAAATATTCCACAACTAAACTGAGATACAGGAGTAAAAAAAGTAATAGACTGGTGGAAGTGATACACTGAAAGTGTGAATAAGTCAGTGAACTAATATTAATAAACTGCAGGTGTGGAGAACCAGCAGTTTTTAGGCCAACAGCATTAATATCCATAACCAAATTAAAATCCATTGTATTGGCAGAAAGCCAATAAAAACAGTGATCAGTTAAATGGCTCAGCCTGGTGTTTAAATGCTAATGTTAGCCTGTTATGACAGCCGTGAGCTTAAAATGACAGACTGAAGAGATGTCACTCGGTTTTTAAACTAAAATCTAGTAAGGAATTTAGGTGTCCAATTTTATTTTTTTTAGCTCAATGTGCAGCACAAGAGGATCACCAAGTCATGAGGCGACTCTAAACGTCAATAGAGTACATTTTCCATTATAAACTTACAAATACTGGACTTTTTAAGGCCAATATGTCATGATCTGTGTATGTTTGAGTGCTTCCTGTTTTCTGTTACGTGTCCTGTGTACTTCTGGTTTTGTGGGTTACAGCCTTGTTTCTCCTGTCTGACCTTTTGCCCTTGTGTGTCCCTGATTGTTGATTGGTTTCACCTACTCCCAGTGTTCACCTGTCCTGTGTTCCCTCGTTACTGTCATGTCTCCTTAGCCTGGTTCAGTTCCTTTGTCTCGTGTTGGTTCATTGTCAATGTGTCGTTGTGCTCCCTGTGATCTTTCCTGTGTCCCCCCCCACCCAGACTCTCTGTGTTTTCGTTGGTGTTTTGGACTTTGCTTTTCCTCGCATCCGCCTTACTGTTTGTAAGTGCTTTTTAGTTTTCCTTCAATAAAACCCCTGTTTCCCACGACCCTTCCTCCACCGCCTACAACCCCAGTCCTGACACAATACTGATAATGATATTTAGGAGTTTTAAAAAAAATCCGATATAATAGCAAATACTTTTTTAAACTTAAACAATAAAAATCCTTTATATTTGTTCTTTAAAGAATTGTTGCCAAGATATGTACTGAATGGGACATTTTACTGTTGGAAAATAAACTTGTCGGTACTCTCTGGTGGACAAACTATGTAATGGCGCTGTTGCTAAAAATACTTCAACTAGGGCAGCATCTAATCATTACCTTATCTTAATTATTCAATTGATGGTTATTTTCTTCTTGATTAATTGCTTAATCATTTAGTCTATAAATGGTAAGAAAATAGTACAAAAAAGGTCCAAGGTGACGACTTCAAATGTCTTGTTTTCTCTGGCCGATATTCAGTTCAGAAATATAACTGACAAAAGCAGCAAATCACAATGTTTCACATGTTTAAATGTGAAAGAAAAAAAAGTCTCCAACGATTAAGCAACAATTAAAGGTTTGATTCATTTTCTGTAGATCTAATCGACTAATTATTTCAGTTCTACTTCAAGGATCAGCATCTTTGGCATTTAAATTTTAGACTTTTTCAGAAGTTATAGTCCTTTCTAATCTATTTTAAGTTACATTATTTGTCAGAACAATTCTAACTTATCTTGGGGAATTTTCACTGCAGCTCTGACAGAAACTTAACTTTCCTGGGTGCAATTTCAAAAGAAATGATTTCATTCTCCCAGAGCACCACTATAAACATACAAATCAGAGGCTGCTTCCAATTTCTTAGAATCTCAAACACTGGTGAAAACTTTGCAATTCAAAAGAGCAGTTTAATGGTTTCTAAAAGTCCCGTACTTTTTCTGAGGAACAGCAGGGAGGACAGCACAGCAACACATTTCTTTCAGTTTCTTATAATGTTCCATGCAGCTCCACTTATAGCTGCTTTAACAGGAATATGGATCGAGTACACTGGTACATATCTATGCATAGCTATTCTGACACACACATGTAGGTTAAGCAGTACAAATCAGAATTGTGGCTAGCTGCTCTGGCAGTTTGGGGGAATTACAGAGCAGAAACAATGTTGTTTCAAAAGGAGCAAGTGTTCATAAAAGACATTCTGTAACAGATCTTTCCCCCCAATGAGCTACATCACAGAGAAAGTTCACAAGATCATTTCAAGTAAACTACTGTCTAATGGTCTATTGAGGAAGAGAGCGCACTACTGCACTACTTGAATTGGTAAATTAAATTGAGAGAGAGCAATTCTTCGTTAAAGAATCTTCATAATTAAGAGGGAGAGTGTGAAAGAAGAGGATAAGTGTGGGCACTGCAGGCTTAGTGTGAGAGGACATGTCAGAGCGATAAGACAGAGGGAGAGGAAAAAGAAAGGGGTATGGGGGTTGAGCATTCAGGGGGGATGGGGGCAGACAAGTGAAAAGCAGCTAACACAGCAAACTGTGGCTTTGGAAGCTTCAGTCTAATGTTGAATAATTCATCGTCTTCCCTCTCAGCCTGTTTGACTATTAAGAGTTACAAAGAGCTGTAATAGTGAAAAATAATGCTGGGGAAAATACTTACAAAGAAGCAAAAATATATAGTGCAGAAAGAAATAATGGGGCTTTGTCAGCCTAATCTCCAGAGGATGTGCAGCAGTATTTTAAATCTCCATAGTAGCCCAAGTTGAACAGAAATTAGAACGTGAGTTAGATTATTACTACACCTTGTTGTGCATTATAAAACAGTGAGTGAAGTTTGGAGGTAAAATGCAACAAAAATGGGTTGAGCGAGCCTCAGAAACACTTATAGTGGTACATGGACTTCACTTGTATAGCGCTTTTTAACCTCAGCACTTCCCAAAGCACTTTACAGACTGGTTCCCATTCACACACATTCAAGCACCGCTGGACAGAGATGCCGTGCATGGAGAGGACATCAATCAGGAGCAACCTAGGGCTCAGTGTATTGCCCAAGAACACCTCGAGATGTGGACAGGAAGAGATGGGGATCAAACCGCCAACCCTGGTTTTAATGGTTGACCCGCTCTACCTCCTGAGTCACAGCCGCCCAGTGAGCTGCATTTAACATGCCTCCTATGCATAGTCTATTTTAGGGAATTCATGGGTTACACTTTGTTTTGTAAAATAATTCAAGCACACAACCAAATATTTTAATCTACATTGAGCAAATCTGCCTTTTGATTCTGCACATTTTTGTGCTTCAGAAACAACCGTTTCCTGGATACATGGACATTACAGAACTAGTTGCAGTTGTTTGAATGAGTTGTTACATGCCGTTTATTTTTTTACAACATAATGCAGATCATATTTAAGTACTGTGTTCTGTGGAAACTAGGTAGGAAATGAAAGGTTCCCTGTGGCGTTTTCTTGTAAACAAACAACAATTATATTTACATTTAGTATTACATTTTTTGTACATACACTTAGTGCTCACCAAAACTCTGTGTGTATCCCTGAGGTTCATACATATTAAATGCATTTTCATCTCCATAAAGCATTTGCAGAGACAATTTTTAATCATTTTGAAACTTTAAATCCATGTTTACTAGCTTGGCAATGCTGCTTTTCTTGGCACATTACTGCCTCCTGTAGATCGGTGGATTAACATGAACTGTCACATATGCATGAGACTCAGTCATAAAAATCCATAGTGCCACTACAGAACTAGGGGTCTCCTGTCAAATTCCAGCCAACTTCTAGTCATTCATTCACTTGTCTGCTCCGCCGTCATTTCAGATCCAGGCCCTCCTGCCCTACAGTAACTAACCCCTTTCTCATCACCTGACCCCCCCCCCCCCCCCCCCGCTCACCTGTTCCCACTTTCCCTTATCAGCCCTGCAGTATAGTATATACAGTAGAGTATAGTATATATATATATATATATATATATATATATAGAGGCCTATTTCCACTCATTCCCTGCCAGATTGTGCTTATGCCTTAGCTGTCCAGCCTTTTGTTCTACCTGCCTGACCTTTGGATTCTGCCTCTCTTTGGTTTGCCTGTTTTGATCCACCTGCCTGGTTTTGAATTTTGCCTGTTTTTCACCACAAGTATACGAGAACTTTTACATAGTCTGAAACACATTCTCTCTGGTAAAACACATGAGTAAAGCCTATTAAAATGCAAGTTACACACCGCATAAGATATAATAATAAAGTCCTCACTGCAAATCCACATGGCAAGCACAATGCTGTTTCAGTGATTTTTCAGACTTAATATTGTCAGATAGGTGGTCAGAAAATTTGCATTTATATAATATATAAAAAAAACCTCTACAGAAATCACCATACATGATTTCCTACTAGTCATCTCAGTCTATTGACTGACTGTAGAAAATCATCCCGGTTTCCATCACTGAATAAAAGAGCTGAAGGATAACATCAGACGCAGATGATCCATCTGGTATCAGGGTTGAGTTGGGTACAGTGGGCTTGAAAGAGAGAGGTTGGCACCACCCTCCTGGGAGGGGTTAGCTAGCTGCCTGGCTTCCCTGGGCCAATATTAAATGCTCCCACATGCTGGACTGCAGCTTCAAAGGAGAAGCAAAAATGAAAGAAAAAAAACAAGCCAGGGAAGAACCTTCGACAGAAACACACACATAGAAGTGAAGAAGTGTTTCTGCTTCTCTGCATGGCCATTAAGCATTTACGCTTACTATGAGTGAGTGAGGCAGAGTGCTGCCAGCACTCATATATGAATGATGTATTTTCCCTAGAGCATGTTCACAACCTCCAGCTAAAACCATACAAACGCACGCACGCACGCACGCA
>JAVQJF010095456.1:0-33216 GCA_036023855.1 Gadopsis marmoratus | reverse complement strand
ACTCAGACGAAATTAAATAAAAACGCAATTAAAAATTTTAAACAGTATATACACACAATACAATAAATATAAATGACATAAAAACAAGAAAAACAAGACTCTAAGGTGCATATAAAGTCGTATAAAGTGGACTGTGATATGATGGGGAACATCATTTCTATTTGGCCTCCAATGGTTTAAGAGTTGTAAGAAGCTAATTTCATTAATGTGGTTGATCACGCAGACAGGTGAAGCTCATTGGTGAAATTATCTGGTATTGCTGTGGCTGAGTGATATACTGTATATTTGATTCATTAAACTACATTTTGGTATAAACTGTTTGACCAAGTATTGAGAAATTTGTTTTTCATTTGCACAAAATATTGTCAAGAATTGTCTTACAGGCTGGCTATTATATCAGACCATGCTTTTACTATATGATATGCTCTGTCTCCTTTAAGTGCAAATGGTTTTTCCAACACAGACCACAGTCTTGTTACAGATCAAGCCATCAGAGGAACCCAGAGCAGAGTCTATTCCAGTTGGATAATGTATTAGATGCTATAGTTTAAAAACCACGCATGGTGTTTAATTTCTACTGTGATGGCCTGATTATATCTCAGTACCACTGTATAGGAACCATCACTTGATATGAAAGTAATAGCATACCAACATAGGCTGTATGGAAGGCAATTTCCATTGTATAGAGATTTTTTTTTCATACAAATATAATTTTTACTGCACAATTGTTGAAATGCATACATATTTACCACCACGGCATAAACTGTGTGTCCAGCCCACAAATGTTTAGGGAGCATCAGGATTGGAAAAGAATGATTAGTGAGTTTTGCAATTAAATTTGCTTTAAAATACATCAATTACTTACTGGTATTTCTTATCAAGTTATCTCAGTGTAACTCACAGTTTCATTTATTTAGATGGAGAACGTCTTTGCCGAGAGCCAATTAAATCATTTTATTTTGAACTATATTTGCGCAAAACCATAACGTCAGTGTTCTGGCAGCCGGCCACACAGCACAAGAACCTTTCCATTGAACAGCAGCTCATATTAGCTTTTCTAGATAGTCTTCTTTAAAAAACAAAACAAGGACACACGTCTTGCACCGCAGCTTGGCTTGCTGAACAAGTTACCAAACAAACATCCAGTGCGCTGCTAACAGTATCAGCTATCAGTTTGCAGGTTAGAGAGCTAAATAGCTTGTCAACTGTAGAAAAGTGCACACCTTAAAAACCTACATGCAAATGTCAACACGGGTCAGAATAGATGATGGAGGGGTCCTTGTTGTTCAATAGCACTGCTTGACTTGTAAGCTACAGCACAAGTTTTTTTACTTTGTCTCTCCACGCTCTTGCTGATCATGCTGTCAATCAAACATGGACACTGACCCGCCAACTGACAAGCTGAGACTAAAGGAGCATTTCTGATGCTTAGTTTTTTTGGATAGTTTATTTCTTTATTTGAATAATCATTTATTATGATGATTTCAGACCCACACACTTGCATATAAATGCACACACACATACATGCACACATTTTTTCCCCCTTCTGAATGCTAGCCGGGTTTGGGCCATTTAGTACCACCCTCTTGCTGCACTAAATAATTTGCGCCATCTGTGTGGCATGCATTATCATTACCGTTAACAAAACAACCACCTCCTTCACTCCAAGAATGGAATCTGGTCACGGATGACAGCTCACTTGCTCACAATGGATCTCCTGGGAACCCTTAACCCCCAATAGCAGCAATCTGTTTACATTTTCAGCCAATGATATTAATGTTAAAAATGCAAGAAAAATTATAAGAAAAAAGAAAGAATGGTATGTTGCTATGGTAGTTAGATGATGTCTGGGGTGTGAGGCGTTTCTGGTCCCACCAGTATGGCTTGCAGTTATCTGCTGTTTACCCTGCTTAATTAACCAAATTCCCCAGCCTTCCCCTCCTGAATAGCCACCTGTATAACACACCTAAGAACAGACGCAGATTATAGTCGCGAGTCCCGGGAGCCGCTCAAATCAACAGCCTGTTATGCCTCCTCAGCTGGGATGTACGGATATTTGCTCTGAACGCAGGGGAAAAATAACAGCAAACATCTACCGACTGTCACACGGACACAGATACGAATACATGGATGCCACGCAGAGACAGACTGACATACACTTTACTGATTCTAAGCCAAGCCAGCACCACATTTGGTGACGTGTATGTCTGTATTTTTTCACACAGTCAGGTGCTCGTATGATGCAAATGCTGTGCAATAATGATTATCACACAACCGTAAAATGTATTCCACACCATTTTCCCAAATTACAACTGCAGTTTAACTGTAAACAACACAAACAAGAGCTTGACGTCTAAGAAGCAATAAATAATGAATAAATAAATAAGAAGCATGAGGAAAAACAGACTCAAACATGTGATAGATAATGCGGTACTTAGTGCTTGGAAGAGTCGCCTCTGCTCTAATTTAGTCAGATTACCATCTGTTTATTTGATTTTCCTTACCCCATAAAGTGGGGGCGGCAGAAGCAGATTAAAGAGTGGCTAAGCAGCCTAAAGCGCATGTCAAGAAGTCCATTAATGGGCAGGAAAGGAGTTTGGGGGAAGTTTATATGTGTGGATATGAATGAATCCATAACTGAAGGACAGGTTTCTCTATTGTAAACTCATTTTAACTCCACAGGAAATCTCTGCCTTCTTGTCTGCATCTTGTGTTATGACTGCACTGTCATAGACACTGTTTTAATAGAAACAATAGTAGGCTACTTGAATAAGTAGCACAAATAAAAGCATTTCATTTTATTTTATTTTTACATAATTTAAACCCTTGCAGAACTAAAATGCTACTAGTTAACGTTGTGGTGCCGGACAATCCAGGCAGGTATAGTACACATAATGTATTAACCACAACAGATGATTTCAAACTTTAAATCTCACATGATCAAATTGTCTTGACATGAGAAATGTGTAGCTTGTATTATTGTAAACACAAACGCACACATTGCAAACCCTTCTTTCTTGTCCATCTGTAAAGTGAATGTTTAAGTCAGCTCTCCAGCTGCATTCAGTGTCCACTCCATTGACCTCCTAATGCCCTCTACCGGTGATGCAAATGTCACACTGTTGCTGACCCTTCACATGCAGATGAAGGGCAACCACTTTATGTGTCTGCTGTACAGAGAATTCTGAAAATGCTAAAAAGTTTGGTTCACCTGCCAGTCTTTCATGGAGTCTGGAGTTTGCCACATGCGGGAATAATTGTACACTTTGACTGGTTAATTATAATCAACTAATTGATGGAAGCATTTAACTGCTTCCGCTTTAACTGTGAACAGAGCAGGAGACAAATGAATTATCAGATGGATTATGACAGAAACGCATACTGCAAATCCATTAGGACATCCATTTATTAAGTCGTCATATGTTGAAAGTTGAGATCAATGAAGCAATTGTAAACGACCTGTTCATTTTGGGGACTTTTACTAAGAGTCTCTTTTGCAATAGTATAATTTAAAAACTTTTACAATTAATCAGTGTAAATTGTTTTTAAAGGCAACAATTAATTAACCGATAATGATTAACCTCTGAATATATTTGTAGGTGTCAGTGTTGAGTGATGTATGAAACCAACTGCCTTCTGACTACTTTGAGCACAGTACATGCCTGCACTGAATGGATAAAGCAGTTTATTCTGTATTTTATTCTCAGTGGTTTATAATCTTAAACAAACACCTATTTGCGTGGTTGTACTGTTTATGCGTGTCCTTTTCTGTTTCTTGGCCTTGACTGTGCAATTTTGCATGGAAATTGAAAAATTGTAGTAGCAAAGCCAGCCTGGTAAAACAATTCAATCTGCTGTCTTTTAGAGACCCAGCAAATGCTATCTTCTCAGAGCCCATTATGGCCTTGCATTTATCTTTATTTACTATTACTTTGCTTGCTGTGCGCGAGTAAATTATATCTTGACTCTGTCAGATCTTTGAAGGAGATTAAAATATCTGGTATAACTGTTCTGAATGTCAGTGGCAAATTTTGGAAGGAACTGTGGACATCAAGTGGGTGGCGTGTGGGTTTGTACTGGCCATACACTATGCTCTTTGTATATATTTTCTGTGAGTGCATGTGAAGGTGCATTGTTTGTGCACATATGTGTTTGGTAATGTATGTATTTATGAGATTAATGGGGCTACTGCACACATTACAATCATGTTGGAGGTAAAACACCTAAACACCGATATTGTCTAAAATGCTTTCCATTTTGCTGTATTCATAGACAAAGTCTTGTGCAAACAGTTCAATACAGCTTCATCTCATCAGACCTTGGCACTAAACTCTTCCAAGAGACACAGGGGACACAGCAGAGTTGCTGCCAACTGTAGGCCTGAGGAAGTGGGAGGGGGTGTTTGCCTTGTAAGGACCGCACGCAGCAAGTCCAAGCAAGTCATTTGTTCTTTTTGCCACCTAATCAATGCCCCCTGAGCCACAGATAAACCAATGGGGCTGCTCCTAAAAGGTCATGAAAAGCCATTACAGATTACAGATATCTGTGTTTACT
This sequence comes from Gadopsis marmoratus, assembly GCA_036023855.1. Lineage (NCBI taxonomy): Eukaryota > Metazoa > Chordata > Actinopteri > Centrarchiformes > Percichthyidae > Gadopsis > Gadopsis marmoratus. The sequence continues at coordinate 28,662 of JAVQJF010095456.1, read as the reverse complement.
GAATTAAAGAGCAAAGGCATGCCTTTACCATGGAAGCCCTAGTCTCGAAATGTATTATGGCCACACATGCAGATGGGCTCGCAATGCACCTGTTAATACACACACGTTCAGTATACATGTAAACACACAACTGAGTATTTGTGTGCAACCTTGCCTCCAAGGAACTATATCAGTGTCAGCATCTATCTTGTTAAAGGTGAAATGGGCAGAGCAGGCAGTGTGCTGTCAGCTTATTTTTCCAAAACCATAAATTCAGTGCATAAAACTCACTGGAGTAAAACTCTCAAAGGGAAAAGTACATTTTCTTTGCAGCCAGTGAGATTATGTTCTGGCAGACAGAGAGATTTAAAGTGTCAATAAATGTTCAAAACATCGCCTTTTCTTTCCTTTTCCTACCAAGATGGAAAGATTAATCTACATTTAACATCCATGCTAGCGTTGCAAAGCAAACAATAAATAAATATGACAGCATAAACACATTTCATTTAAAGTCGTTTACATTAAATAGGTCATTTAGCTTCAGCAAGTTTCCTCTTGGGATCTTGAAGCCACACCTTGCAATGTCATGTTTTGCAATAAAATCTAAAACCTACGAGTTAAACTGCTTTTTTCAAGGTGACACTAAAGCAATATTGAATCACCTCCTGTTATCTTGAACATATTGGGACTTTTAATTTGGAGGTGTACAATATATTTAAGTGTCATGAGTTAAGTTCTGTCTGTGTCACACTTTAATAGATTACTTGCAGTATGATGTCAGCTGCTGATGTGTTATCATTCGTCAATGACCTGTGATCAGTTACCACATTCAATTTGAGGCATGATGGTCTGGAATGGGCCAATGAGCCAACAATGAGACAAGGTAAATTTAGGACACCAGTCCCTGTTGGGTGATTACAAATGACCTCAAGAGGATAATGTTAGAATCAATGTTTAGATAACAACTATGGATTGTTTCTTCTCCAGGGGAGAATGGCCAGCCGAGACGTGTTTTTGCCTTATTGAATGCCAATACACAGTACCTACCTCTTATTCACTCAGCAACTGATCATGCTTTTCACATTTACGTTACAAGACCTACGTGCGTTTGAATATGCTTGCGTCAGTTCTGCTCCAGCAACAGTTAGACGAGAGTAAATGGTGATCATCAAACGCAGCTCGTGCAGCACAATTAGATTGATAGGTAATGAAAGGCGTGCTCTGGGACAAGAAGATGGAGTTCTAATAGAAGACCCACAAGGCTTCCTCTACCACATGACATCCATCTCTCTCTTTCCCTCTCTCTTCTTTACTCTCTCTCACTCTCTCTGTCTCCCTCTCACTTGTTTTGTCTGTCTGCCTCTCGTCCTCTCCAGCAGAGCACAGTGTAATCTCCCACTCCCCTGTGGGTGCGGGGAGTAAATCAGCACAGCTGGATCACAGGCATCAATCTCAGCCAGCCCTCAGGATGGGCCACTTGTGAGCCCGCAGGGAGGCATTTCCTCTTCGTTCCAAATGAGAGGCAAGTGTGGCAGGGAGAAAGCGGTGCAGCACGTTGGGGGGTGGGCTGCACAGAGAGGGGTGGGCAGGCAGGCAGGCAGGTGATGAAGGTTGTGGTGATGGTGGTGAGGGCGGGAAGACTGGCAGGGAGAAAAAGTGATAGAGTGTGGAAAGGAGACAAGTGGTGAAACAGAAGAGAGAGTACATACACTGCACAAAAATGTGCTGTCAGCACTAAACTCTTTGTCTGTAAGAACTAATGAAAGAGTGCCAGTGGGGTGAGAAAATTTTGCTTGTTTCCAATGCAGTGGATTTTCTTAAAAATTGCATTTAAATTGCACTGTCAATGAGGAGATTTTAATACATCATAAAGTGGACAGTTTGTGGTGCAGTTTGAGAGGGATACAGCAGTAAAATGAGAGGGAGAAGGAAGGAAAGAGTAACAGAGGACACAGAGTTTAGTATAAGGTAGACCAAATTGCAACATCATCTAATATAATGTATTCCAGTACAACCAGAGAGTTGAAGAAAAAATTTAACATATTGTCAAAGTTCACTTTGAAATCAGTGTATATATACAGTATTTATATACTGTATATAACATGGTCAGAATTGTATTTAACAAAAACAACAAATTTAAGTTTTAGTGATTTTTCTGCCATGATAGCACCCCTACATTAGTGTTCTCCAAGGTGATTAAGTTTTTGGTTCTGACAGACAGTAGGTACTATAATTTGATTGGTGCCATATCTGTGTGGGCTGGGACTAAAATTAATTGTAGTTCACTTCAATTCCAACAGCCATGCAAGCAGGTAACCAGCTATGGGGCTGATGTTCTTAGCCGCACAATAACTGCAATATCATTACAGTTTATATTTCCTTACACAAAAAGATAAGATAAACCTTTATTGATCCACCGTGGTGAAATTCAGTTGTTGCAGCAGCACGATGACTACAGATGCGTACAGAGGTAAATAACAGAGGTATATAAAATTAGAGTAAAAAGGGAATACAAAATATAAACTATGCAAGCATTTGTAGACATTACATGGTAAGGTGACCATGGTGTGATTAATAGCAGCAGACTGTCTATGTAAACAGCAAACACCAGACTATGATAATAAGGGCAGAGCTATTACTGGACTGCATTAGACTCCGCTGATGTTCCTGTTATGTTGCTCCCTCCTTGTGTATCTCCAGTTTGCACATTGGTAATATTGATGGTATGATAGAAAACCTTTCATTAGCTGTTGTCAATTTGGGCACTGTAGTAAAGGTAGGCCTATGTGAATAAGTGATTAAAAATAGATGTTAGTTTGATAAAGTGGTATATTATGACTTCAAAGTTTTTCTTTTAGATGACGATAGTGCCATGATTATAATTAATTTCCATCACTAAGAAACAGGGCTGATATGACACTGTAATCCTAGACTGCTTCTCATCTTTATTTAAATTGATGTGTAAAGGCAGAGCGAGATGACGGTAGAGCAAATGGGAATGACTTTGATTCCATTTTGCTAAAGTTGAGGAGGCTGTCATTTCTGTATGTGCATGTATCTAAAATGGTCCATGCCATTGTTACGAGGACGTATACCTTTATATTCACATGACTTGCTTTTGAATGTATTTCTCGTTACGAAAGCTTGTGCGGATTCTCCATGGTCTGCATGTCTGATATAAGAACTGTAGGCTTGCGAGAAACTTTAAATCTAATTTTTTCTTTTATGAATTTATAATATGATTGTCCAAAGTTTTGGGTCATACCGTATAAATTATTTTCATTATTAGGTTGTGGCAGCTGTGGTCTTATTTCCCAGTTGACCATACAAAATGAGCTACTTCCATATTCAGTTTATGCAATAGGTACATGATATAAATCACATAGTTATAATTCTAGGCTAAGAAGTGACAAAAACAACAACAAAGCCAGTTGCTCAAACAGTGCCAAACTCTGCAGTGTGGTTTGTATTTCTTCAACTGATTAGAGAGGTACTATAAAATAGTACAGGTCTTTAAGGGAAAATGTGCCAAGAAAATAGATAAGGACAAGAAAAGGCCGAAAAAGTAGTTTTACAATACAGCATCAATTCTCAGCATTTCTGCTTCGAGAGCTCCTCCACTTGCCTTGCGTTGCACCACAAGACAAATGATGAGAGGATCTCGGTGCAGGATAGACAGGTTTGAGGATATCACAGTTGTAAATATGCATCTGTTTTCCAAAAGTCCTGAATTGGCAGTCAAGAGCTGCTCCACTTTGCTTATTAAGAGGCTCAATATGTTGTGGATTGTCATCACAAAGTGTAAATCTGCTCGGCGCTGCCATGCTTGGATCATATGTGTATACTGAAAACATTTAGTGGTTCACTTCGTATCACATTTTTCATGTAAAATGCAACTGCTACAATGCTTCCAATGGAATGGATAGGTATTGACCACAGTGGATTTAATGACACTGCTACTGCACAGGGAGCATTTTTCTAGTGACCCTTTTCAGCCAGAGCCCATTACCTGTGGTATCAGTTTATACGGATGAAATTGATTCTTGAAAAGAATTTATTCCTTTTTGTGTTTATGTTTACAGGAACAGGCACAAATAATGTGGTAATGATTTGAAATTGGCCATAGCCTCAGAGTGACAGTATCAGTCTGAATTCAATTCTAGCACAGAGTGATCATAAAATTCCCTCATCCGAGGATCCTTTCATTCATAGACATTTTGAAGCTGCCAGTATTTACTCTTCAAGTGCAGTTGGTAACTGCATAGCCACGTAATCCTCCACTAACAATGAAAAATATGCATATTCAAGCTAACTAGCTAAGACAAAAAACACCCATTGATATTCATACAAAGTGTTATTTTTATATTAAAATATGCAGAGTTGCCTTTTTAAAGATCCCACAATAAGAGTGTCTTCACAATCCCTGGACAGAGAGAATAGCTTTCCTCTGATATCTATAGATTTCTTTATTCCACATCAAAGGAGCCGTTAGCCTTGGGTTATGCTTGTAAATCACCCAAATGACACTTGAGCAGGGATGTCTGACACTCGTCTAAGGCTCGCGCGAGGCAAAGTCTATGTTCTTTTGAGAAGGAGCTAATTCTCTGTGTTTTGAAGCTGTCTCGAAAGGGTTGAAGTGCTGCGGCAACACAGCCAAAGGATGTGTTGACAAATCACACAGGGAGCATATCTGAACGTGGGAGATTAGACTCCTCAAACCTGAGCAAACACTACAAGGGTGACAGTAAGCAAGCCAGAGGTAAAACCATTATTCCAACAGTTACATAACAATATGTAGCTATTATGAAATTCAAGTGTTTCCATGCTTACAGAGGGACATGACCTGCAATAAATCAATATACAGTAAAATGCAATGATGTCATTTATTATATTTTACCTTTCATCATCTGCAGGTAGTGAGAGATGCAAAGGACAATAAGGCTGCCATCAGCAGTACATTTCTGTGATAACTGTCATTTCTGTTACTTTGATTTATGCATACTGTGGCAGCTGGCTCCTCATAGTGGAAAATAAGCCAGTGCAGTGGCTAATGCCCTATACAATCAGACATTAGTCATACTTTGTAAAAGTTGTGATGGATGCGCGTTTGCTAAATGCTGCCACTGTACCAATATCAATCCATCAGTTTCCCTGAAGCCTTGCCTAAATACAAATTCTAGTCAGGAGACTGTGTGTTATGCAGTGCAAGGCTTTGAGGGCCCTCAGAGGAATCACAACAGGCAAGCTGCGGGTTCTACACTGAATTAATCGGCTGGTTCAATCTGTGAATGAGCAGTCATTTTGGTTAGGAGGGGCCCCAAGCAGAAAAGGCGCATTAAGAAACATTACATTTCTTTTATGTCAATACATTTTAGTGCCATGGCTATATCTCAATAAAACATATCCTCCAAAAAACCCTCCATAAAACAGTTTCCCACAGAGATCAAACTCTGCCTCTCTGAGTGATATTTACCAGTCACCCAATTATTTTTAGCATGCTGTCAATGTGCGGTATACACACCCACGTACAGGGAGACAGGGTTGTGGAGGGTGTTTGATTGCGGCCTTTATACAGGAACCTTTGCGTCAGATGCAACAGCTGTCAAAGGAGCAGCTCCCTTCATTAGCAGTCCTACCAGAGTGTTCCAGCAGCTCTGCGCCAAAAGCCAAGAGTTGTGCTGGAAAATGTTCTAATCTTACAGCAAGGAATGATGGGGAGGGAGAAAGAAGATTTGGAAAGGATTTAGGCAGGGAAAAGATTAGAAACCCATATCGGCCTTATCGTGCAGCCTCCACACTGGGGAGTTGAATGAAGCAGCTGTCAAATTTGAAACATACAATAGCAGTAATCCTACAGTAAACAGATTGCTGGGTTTTAAATACAGCAGAAATCCAGAGAAAGACAGCGAGACAGAGAGAAAGAGGGCAAGCAAAGAATCTATCAGCATCGCAGCCTGGTCTATGGAGAGTGCACTCTGGGAGGGTCTCTCAGTGCATGGGCCTGACAGTAAGCACTGGCAGAGGAGCGTCGGCCACATGGGGAGTGGGTGAAAGTGAGAGCGTGTGAAGATGCTGACAAAGTCTCCCACAGAACAGGGCATTTGGAGAGAGTGTTGGTGCGTCATCTTGAAAGGCAGAAGGGTCTATGGTCATATGAAGGAGAGAGTTTTACATGGCTCGACAGCGGAGATTAGGATTGCGCTCACCTCCCACTGTGACCCCAGTAGACCTTGCGTCATTCTTTCATTTCTTAAACTGAGTAAAATAGGTGTTATCTGTGTGACAGGAGTGCGTCATCTTGGACTAAGCTAGCAAGCAGAAAAGATACTGTGTTGTCCCTCCAGGACTGCTGTTTGAAGTGGCCTTCAGCAACTGCCAATGATGAGGTGTCTGTATCTGCTCTCACGTGTGTGTGTGTGTGTGAAGATTTGTGCATGAAAAAAGAGAAACATAGTGGACTTTTAATTTCCCTCAAAGACATATCAATTATGAACACCCAAATGAGAATACACTGCCCTGTATGTCCTTGGCAGGAGACAACAGCTGAGAAAAAATGTGTTAAGATTAGTGGATATTTCCAGGCTTGATAAATTGTTCATCTTTCTTATCTTTAATTTTTCACACTCTCTGTGACTCATCACCCACAGATAATATCGTCAATGGTTTTGAGGCACAGATATTAAAAGCATGAATATTATAACATTCACAGTGTCCTGGAATTATTCCGAACTAGTTTTCCAAGTCTTTGGCCTTGAGCACCTTTGTATCTTCGGTTTAATACAAGGAGTACTTGGAGGACTCTTATCTGAAGAAGCCAGCAGAGATATTAAGTTGATAGTGAAACCCCACAGTGGCAAAGAAAAATTACAATGGGAAAAAGTAAGGGCATCATTTCAATAGAAAATGCTGCTCATTGAGGCCCAAGGAACAGAGCTGCAAATGTGCAGCTATTTTGGTGTGGCAGGGACAGTCGGAGCAACAGTTCGTGTAAGGCCTTTCAGCCCAGAAAGAGTGTTTTTTTCTGTACACGCCTATCACAAAAGAAACAGATTTGGTGTGAATCTACAAAGGAAAGTTATGTCGTACATTCCTTGAACTATCATACTTTGAACACAGTTAATTGTGTTACTGACACATACACATACATACATGGAGACATACATCATGGCATTCTTGCAATCAATTAAAGTTGATTTAATTATTTGTTAGCTGCACAGCACAGTTGCTTTTCTAATATTCTTGCATACAGCATATGCATACTGTATGTACCATCATGCTATATTCTCAGATGAAATCATGAAATTATCCAGAGTGAAAAAAAGAACACTATTATCATAGAGAAACACATTCTTTTCAGTCTCATTGCTGAGCCAACAACCAGGCGCCCAATCAAAGCTAGCATGCTAAATGCTAAAGGCATTGAACTTCTGAACAGGCAAAATATTAAGTTGTAATCAGAGCTGGTGACCCTTTGAAGACACAAAATGTACCTCATGCCTATGCAAGAATTAAAGCTGCATTTTGCTCGGGGAACACAAGCTGAGATTACTCTGCATGTGTACAGGAATGCCTCCAAACCACTAATTTGAAAGACGTATTTGTGGGACTAATGGGGCAGTGGCCCAGCTGTGTCAAAACAGCCCCCAGAAAAGCTGCTGTGTGGTTGTTCATGATTACTGAACAGGTCATTTATATATGCATATTCAGCAGCGTGTTTGATACCCCTCTCGACTTCTTTGGCCGCTTGCTTTTAAAGCAGCCTTACACTGCTTGGTATGCAACCCACACAGGCTCTCCTTCAGGGCATCATCAGTGGAGGCTGAAGTCTGATGAGGAAAAAGAGAGGGTGAAGAGAGAGAGAGAGAGAGAAAAAAAAATGAAAGCGAAAAGTCTTTACACAGTGTACGAGAAGCAGCATTTCCAAAAGGCGTCCATGTTTTGACCACAGTGTTTTGATTTGATGGACCATAGCTCAAAGGCTACAGCTCCTTGGCCCCCCATCATACCCATTCTGCCATCGATTGCAAAGTAACTTCTGCCACCAAACTTTCTGACGTCTCTTTGCCTCATGTACACCATGTTTCTGTGTTTTATAAAGCCTCACCACAGTGAGCTTGCAGACCGTGCTTGAAAATGAGTACCTTGGTTGCCTTTATCCTTCCTAACGTCTCCTCATAACTCCTATGGGAAATGAAGCAAGTTGATTTGCCATTCCTGAGCCAGGGCCTTAATTACGTACTAAGTCATGCCTGGCACAGAATTCTCATCTCCTTCTGCTGTATTTGGCCGGCACCGTGTGCTCTGTGTGCAGATTGAGGATTGGATGCAGTGTGGGTGCCGTTTGGACTTGGCCCTTGATGGTTTGTCTCTCTCATCAACCCTGATGAGAGTAATCTGAGGTCATTGTAATGCCCATTTGCACTCCCTGTACAGCGCATATATCCATATACAGCAGAAAACCACAGCACAGCTTCAAAGTCTATGCATGTATAATGACATACTGAACTAATAAAGGGAGTGAATCTGTTTTGTAAATCCCACTTGTGCAATTCCTGAATTAAAGAAGAATTAGAGTGGAGGAAAGAAGGAAGAAAAACGCAAGAAGTGGAAGGAAGAAATTAGATTGCCTCCCATTGCCGGAAGCTTTCCAAAGATTCTTTGCCTCTCTTCCCTTTCTTGCTATCTGAACTTATTGGTATCTTATTAGATATGTCTCTGCCATACAAGGTTATTGTGCTGGGAGTCTTTTCAAGGCCAAAATCCCTGCAAAGCCTGTAATAATATGTCAGCTGAGGGAGATGCCCCCACAGACAAGGGCCTCCTAATTCACATAGATCAATAGCAGACTTCCCCAGCCCCCCTGTACCACTGTCCACCCAGTGACAGCAGCTTCCTTTGTGGCTTGTGTCCCCTCCTTGCCACCAATCACATTCTCAAAGTCCCAGCAGGCCGCCATGAGGTTAATGAGTGGGATAATGGATGCATATTAGAGTCAATAACTGACCTTTGGATATGGGTCAGCGAGAGCGGCGGGAGAGGCACTGCACACCACAGCCAATGGGCATCACTAGAACTAATAGGTCCTTTATGGAATACAGACTTTCCAATTACCCTGCATGCTTCAACACACATCTGCGTACAGCTGGCCCCACTTGTCAAAACACAGATGATGTTCTGCGAGATCCAGCCGTTAAAGTTTTAATTTTCATATATGGAGAGAGGCCTACGTGGCAGGTCCCACATTTTTTAATGTGGATGAAATCTCTGGACTGACAGATTTGCCTCAGAGTGAGCTATAAATGAACCGGGAGGAAGATTGTCTCTCTGTCTCAACCGCCTCCCGAAAAGAGAATGAAGAATAATTTCATTCTCTTTCTTTCTTTCTTTCTTTCTTTGTCTCTGTCTCACCATCCTCTCAAAAAGCAAGATCTCTCCGGCTGCCCTTCTCCCCTCGTTTTCCTCAGCTTGAGGGCAGAGCAGACAGTGTACGCCATGAGGGACGGACTTCGAGAACGATGAATGGCGGTGATTTGACTCATTAGATTGGTTGAGATCACTACTAGATTATAAACTCTGACAACTGGCTGTCATCTCTGAGACAGGAGACCATTGGTATTTTGGTCCCTAATACGGATATCTCCGGGGATGTCCGAGCCAATCATGGCTGTAATGAGGGAGACAGAAGTGAGGAGCAGTACAGGATATTGTTCCTTCAGGCTGGTTCGGCTGCTTTCTAAATCAGTTGCTTGGTGAGTGAAGACACATGTCAAGTGCTCACAATGCTGTGGGTTAAAAAATGCTTTGTGACGCATCTCACATTTTACTCTGCGGAGAGCGATAGCAATACACAGATGAGACTGAGCTACCAGCCGAATGTAGCAGTGTTAAGTTTGTATTGTTTTATCTTATAAGTCTTATAAGATTGCTCCATGTCATTTACCTCCTTCCTTCACCACAAAATAGATATTTTCCCAAACCGACAAAGTTTTAGAGAACAGGTGACTGTACGTAATTAGTCATCTAATTTTTAAAAAACATTTACCGTTACTTCATCTCCTGCTGATCTGTCAGCTGTTAGCACGACAATATCTATCTATCTATCTATCTATCTATCCGAATGTGCTAAATAAACACAAACGCAGGACTGACTAGTTCATAGATTGGATGCATGTCAACAGCAAATGTATACTGTTTTACTGATTTTCAAGATGAATGCATTGAAAACATAAAACACCACCAATAGGATGCTGTATTGCTCACTGCCTGGGAATGCAACCAGACAAAGAGGCAAATCTTTGGATTTCTGCACAGGCTATGTTCTACTTCATACTAATGTAGAATGTGCTACCGATTCACACAGCAAGCCCCCAGCATTCCTGTACTAGTGAAGGTTAGCTTTTCAAAGGGGAAAAGTGCTATGGTTATCGTTAGAACGTGAGACCTTAAAGCACGCTCCCTGATCGTGTAGCGCCAAACAGCAGTCCGCAATCCTCATATTTCTCAACAGAGAATAGAAACTCAACAACAGTTCTCATGATGTTCCTTTATCGAGCAAACAATAATAATAGTGCATTATGAAAAAAGACAGCAATAATAATTTTAACACATATTTACTAACGTTGAAGCATTTCAAACGTTTAACTAGTGCATTTGAAATTCCATTCTCTAGTGCTTTATATCACATTATCCTGTTACCTCTTTCTGACTCTGTCTTGCGTGTCAGGTATAGAGAGGATATCAGTTTTCTGAGTGATGAGGAGCATGGCCACAGAATACAGTGTCTGCTCTCTAAGGGAGGAGTGGAACCGCATCTTGCCCTAAGTGCATCTGTACTGAATCATCCTGCCTTAAGGACAAATACTGTTGTCCTCCTGCCTGTTCAGGGACATAATGTCTCTGCCTGTGTGTATGTATGTGGAACTTGATGAATATCGGCATGATTCAAATGTGTGAATTTGTCTACGTGGGTTTCTTACAAAGCAGTATTACAGTATTTGTAACATATGGGGACAAATCACCAGATGATTTTAAAACCCAGCATTCAATTACTCCTTCTGGCAAGCCCGTGTTACATTCCAGACTTGGTGTAGCTGTACATTTTGTAAAAATTGTTGAGATGTGCATTTTTCATTTTTGGCTTGAGGCAATGGATTTCATATGCAAGCCTCGCCGCTGATTATTTTGGAATAATCACTCCATTACATGAACATGTCTCCGAGGCATAGCGTGTGTTGTGTGTGTTTCCTCAAAATAAATATATTTTTCTCAAAGCAATAGTTGTTTCATCTGGGGGCAAGATATGATTTTTTTTCTCTCAGCACTGAAAATTGAAAGTTATCTAAATGATAGCGCTAACAGAGGAGATGCCCACAACAATTTAAAACACACAATTCTGTGGGATTTTGTTATATCGCAACTAGAAGATTGTTTCACTAATAATTTTTCTGTGAACAGAGGATTAATGACAGTAAATAACTAAACAAAGGTGGATTTACAAGATTTGAACTAATTCTACAATCACAATAACACTTATTGTCATCATATCTTATTATTAGAGACACACAGAAGATTAAATGATATATATATTTCATGTGCACAAAATGTACGTACAAATGTATGTACAAAAAGACAAACACAACATGTGCAAGCAGTTGTCTTCAGCATCACACACATATAATCTATATGTCATGCAGTTTGCTGTTTTCATTGCTGTTCCAAAACTCTTCATGTGTTAGAGGTATAATTTATACCATTCCACAGTTCCTCTCTTCACATTTTAATCTTTCTTTTCTATTTCTTGACACTTCCTATTTATAACAGCCTTGTTCTGCAGTAAGACATGAATGTTTGTCTTAGAGTTGATTAGTGCAAAACTGGTTAAGATACATTATGATCAAAGGTTCAGTAGGTGTAGGTTCAGCAGGGCTGCTTCAGAACATGACTAATCCTTATTTTATGCATTACAGCTGCATGGGTCTGAGTAGAGAGCACAGAGCTTTGCTAAGGCTCCTACAGGGAATCGCTTTGGCTACCATGCACCAGCTCTAAACTGAATCTCTGCAGGGACACAAAGACTGCACAAATCGCAATCACACAATCTCATCAGCGCAATAGGTTGGGAAGGGACTAACGAGGAAACTGGCATAAAATTGCCACAGGTGCCCCAATAAAAATGCATGAACCCCACTAAGGCCACATGAAGCAATAGCTTAGCCTTTAGAGTGTATGTAAAACAGGGCCTTGCTGAAAGACAGGCTGCATGCTCACCCACTCCCACGGGCGAGTAAAAATAAAACATATGAGCTATAGACTGAAAGGTCATGCAGTATAGTTGCAACAAATATAAATTGACTCAGTTCAAATGGAGTGCTGCTGTCAATCCCAGTGGGGGCAAAAACAAACAAAACATTTCTCTCTTCATGAATTAAAACTTATTCCTCTCTCCAGTCTCTCCGTTCCTGCCCCACGTCAAAGGCTAGATGATGAATTGGCCAAGTGTGAGCCTGCGAACTGCATTGTTCATGGACGATCAACCCTCGTAGAAAAGTCTGGGGCAATGATGTGTTAGCACATCCTCCTGAGATGAGTCACCCTGATGCCTTCTGACAGGCCTCATTCCACTAGTGAGAGAGGCTAACCAGGAGCGCAGCTTCGCCCCAAACACATGCTTCAGGGCAGACTCCATCTGGCCCAAATGAGACCAAGGGAAGAGAGGTTAAAAATAACAAACAGGGAAGGTATGGCCGTAAGTCAAGGCAGGGATGAGATGAAAGCATGCACGCACAGTAGAAGGCTGCCACTGAGGAAAAGCAGCATCGGATGGCAAAACAAGCTTTATTGATTTGCTCTGTTTTTCTGGCAGAATAAGGTCCAAATGAAAACATAATCCAGACAGTTAAGCCTATTTGAAAACTATACAAGAAATGTGTAGCAAATGCTAATCCATGTGTTAATCCATTGAACTAATACTGCTATACATTTGACTTTTCACAGTTCATTTTTTCTTATTTTCAGGCAGCTTAGACAATATCATCATGCTGGATGGACATTTGAATGGCATTTTCATAAAGCAACCCGGATTAATATCTAATCAGTTATTTTGAGAGGGCTCAAAGACAGTCTCTTCATTATGGACGTCTTTGTTGGTGGTTAAAATGCTGCCTTTTGATGCATTTTTGTCAGCTGAAATTGTTGAAGATATAAAATACTGAATTCTTACTCTGAAAGGATGATATTAAAACAGAATAGTAAATCATTAGATGTGACTGAAACACCCCACTTAAGCTGTTGGTTTATTATTCATGACTGGAAAGTAGATGTTTGTTGTTCAAATCAGTCAAGACATCAGCTGAATCTGATAAAGTGGAAAAATTGCAAAATAGATTGTGTGTTTTGAAAGCAGCTTTTTTATTCTTGTTTTCTGTAACACCTATCGCTTAGACGTGTTAATCCTGATTGCATTTGTAGTCCCGTGTAAAAGCTGCTTTTATAGAGAACCCAACCACTGTTACGCCCGGCCTATTCTCTCTCTCATGAGTTTTTAATCATCTCACCAGACTGTAGCCAGAAAACGAACATCAGACAGGATCTTAGTTTGAAGACCTGCTTGCTGCCATCACAGTTTATTGTGGAAAGATATATGTCCATTTCCTGTAAAAAAAAAAAAAAAAAAGGTTCACGGTTCAGTTAGGATACGTGGACCTGTGCCTCAAGCCTGGCACGGCTCTCTCCATTTTGGCCCCCTGCCTTTCTTCCACATTCTGGTATCTTCGTGGATGGATAGCGGGACTCGGATGAGGGGTAGCAGGAGGGGTGGGGGTAAGAGGGTTGACTGGGGGATGAACTGACAGGTTATTACTGGCTTTGTGGGGGATTAGCCCATAAAAGCCCCCTCAGCCCCATGGCCAGCACGGCTAGAACCCCAGCAAATAAGATAAAATAATCTCTGTAAAAATGGACTGAGAGACGGTGAGAGAGACTGACAGACAGTGAGGGAGAGAGAGATACCCAAATACCCTTGTGCTCTTGAATGAAGGAAAAAAAATAAAAATCTTCTTCAATCTGTCCTAATTTTTTTGTTTCCGATTTTTGCCTGGGGATATGTCAGTTGGAATGAGATTAAACTCCCACAGTATAGAGATGGGAAACCGGAGTGGAACACATCTAAAATGCTTAGAGCTCCTGTTTATAAAAGCTGTGTTCTCTCCTCTGGTTCAATAGATGAGGATCTGACTCATGTTGGCTGTTGCATAAGCAGGTACAATCATTATCAGGGACCCAGTTTGGTTGGAGAACTCTGCTCTCCCAATGCTGAATATAAAATCAGCTTCTCTAAGTCATAATCTTTTACCTGCTATGAACAAAAGGTTGGTGCTAGTCTTGTAGGTCCTTGGAGTGGTGGAATTATTCCTCTGATTATCAAATGTGAAGTATAAAATAGGATTATTAAATCCAGTATAGCCCTGCCTAACACATAACTGCCAGAGGCTATTGCACCCTGGTTGATTGACAGACAATTTTACATCCCACTAAACAGTGAGAAAAGTCAAGTTTGATCACACCTGGAGGGATGAGACCACTAAACAGGCAGTGGAGAAAACGGTGTATTTTTTTTGTTATATATGGTTCAGGAGTGCATTATGGTGTAAGGTGTTATGCATGTTTCTTCTGCAACAAAGGCATCAACATCATTTTGGAAAGACAGTTCAAGATGGTCCAGTTCACAGACACAAAACATACTAAAACCAAGTATTTATCCTGCATGAGATAAGACATCTAAATAAAGAAAATGCCAATGAAGAGATTTATTTTAAAGTAGTGCAGGCGGTCTCCCTGAAGTGCATGCGGTGCTCATAAAACAGTATTGAAGTAAAGCCTGCTGTAAAGCAAGACAGCTTTTCACAATCCCTGTTTAAAGAAAATCCCAATCATCACCAGTCATCCAAATAAACTAATTACCTTGGAATGGATCCAAATTCATTTCTAGACAATACAAAACAGTCAGTGCTGAAAATAAAAGCCATTTGACGAGGTTAATTTGTGTACATTTGTTTTGCTCTCATGCATTACCAGCAGTCCTTGCACCAAACCTTCACATACAGTCAAGCTACTGGACAGTCATATTCTAGCTTTGTGTCTACATGCAGCCACAGTTTACTGCCCTAAAACTACACTATTAAGTAGTGATATTTACCTTTTAGCTGGTTGCACTGCATTTTGCACAGCACTGTGCCAACAGCAATGCAGTAATCCCCAAACGTCAGCCTGTGCTGATGGATGGAAGTGAAGGCTAAGCACTACCACTTCTGCAGTATGCAGGGGAAAACGGTTGCGAAATCATTTTCAGACGTAAAGCTTTTAACCAATTTGATAATGTACAGGAAATAGAATTCTTATAATAATGGGACAGCAATACATATATAGAAGCATACCGAGAACAAAAAGAGTAATCTAATATGTGACCTGTACAATTTGAGTTAAGAAATATGGAATGTGAGAATAATAGCTACAAGGGCTTTTACAGGGCTTTACGGGCTGTTTATCCTATTAGGTAGCTGTACTGGAATGCCCACTTTTTGAACAAAGTTTTGTCTACACTGTTGACATATGAACTTGTGAAGCGTGATTTTGCAATGTTCTTTTCATTTTGTTAAAAGGTTACATGTGCCATGTACAAGTGTCTTGTTGCACCGTGAATGCTGGTGATCAAATAATAATGTTTGCAAATGCGTCCTCAGCCAATGAGTAGCACCCAGATTAGTCTTAGAACTGAAGTAAGGTGTCTGTCTTTCTCTGTGTTCTTTGTGCTATGAATGAAGACTCAGACTGATGAATGTGGGTAAGACGCCCTCTCTTGTTTTATATTTCACACAAGCTCAGCTCTTTTGCGGTTGCCAATGCTACAAGATCTCATATCCATTTGTACCTATTTATGTAAAACATGTGGGTGTCACAGTTTGCCTCTCAGTCCCTTCCTGCAGCCACACTCTCTCATCTCCAGCACTCTGCATTACTCTCTCTCTCCCTCTCACCGTCCCTGTCTCCACTGCTCACTTCTTCCAGGCCATGTCCCTTCCTACCAAGTCCCCAGACCTGTAATCCTCGAGCTGTCCACTGATGCCCTCAGACTTTCCCCTGTCAATCCAGATCCTGCCACTCCCATTTGCCTGGTAATCACCTCATTTCCCTCACCTGAGCCTCCCCACCCATCTCGTAACCTGCACCTCATTCAGCCACTCCGGTCCACCTCCTTCGATCCAGTGTCGGTTCATCCTTGTTGCCATGTGCCTTGCTGCTTGTGTTTTGCTTTCGAGCTTCTGCTACCTAGCTGCTTGCCTGCCTGCCTGCCTACCTACCAGTACCTGCTTGTACTATCCTATAAGCCATCTGTTGAAAATAAATCTTTGAACTGCACCTGTTCCGTCTGCGTTTGGGTCCTATCCCCGTTGCCCAGCATTCCCTGAGTCGGGACAGTAGGCCTGATCTTTGAATGCCCCTTCCCACATCTATTATTGATGTTGCAATTAGCATCCCCATCATCAGTTAATTCCTCCCAAACTACAGCAAACAGTGATGATGAGTATTTCTTAATGCCAAATGAAAAAGAGCAGCGATGCTTTTATCTGCTCTTTGCTCCACCTTTCAAGCATAAAGTCCACAAGTTTTTCCAGCCTTATAAAATTCAACTATGCCTAGATGATTTAGTAACCTGTGTGGCACAGAAAAGTTTCATAGATATTTCCAAGTAGACAGTCAGTAAAATACCATTACCACACCTATTAGACAGTACTTCAACACTTTATTAAAAGAAAGCCTTTAGGTAAAATATAAAAAAAGAAATTTGATTGTTTTTGATTATTTAAATAAATGGACAATCTCTTCAATAAAGTAATCCAATTATCTCCTGTGTCTTTCTGCTAATAGAGCCAAGTATGGTGGAAACAGTTGCCTTTTTCTAATAATGCATAATTGAATGCTAACTTACAGCTCTGAGTCAGACGTAGGACACATTTCAGTTCCACTTTAATTAGACTGGCATTTCATCTGCATATAGCCACATATAGAGCTTATGCGGAAATCATAGCTTTCTGCCTGTTAATTGCCTTTCAGTTGTGCTCTGGTGATGTTCGACAGCTGTTATGGCAGATATTTTAAGTACGTTTCAAACTTGAATTTTTTTTAAATAACTCATATGCATATCTATAAAACTTAGAGAGGTGATTCACGATGAGATCAAGAATATTTCAGTCCAATATCACATTAACTGGATACAATACATGATGTACATTGAATTTAATGGGTGATCATTTTGATATAATAGCCCTTATCATTTACCCAGTAATTTAATGGAGATTAATGCAAATCACATTAATATTTACTGCTGGCATACTGTTATTAGCTTATATTATTCTTTTTATAAGACATATGATGTATTTTAACAGTGAACAAAGAAGGAAGAGGCTTGATTAAATATCCTTGAAGTGAATGTCACTTTACAGGTATGCATCATTATTACAACTCATTAATCTTGATCTTCAAGCGTGCGATAAGACTGTTCATTAATTAGTGCAAGATTCATTCCAGCGGCTAATTTCAGAGGGAGTGACCATCAGGGTCCTTAGATCACCAGTACTAAGGATTACATCATACTGCAGCTCTCAAAATTACTCCATCCTGTATAAACACAGAAGAACATTGTTGTATCTCTGAACTTTTAAATTCCTATCATAATTAATTCATAAATCATTAATATTTTCCCTTTGGCATAAATAAGACATGCAGTATAACAAAGTAGACAGAGTTGGAAATGAAAGTCTTAATTCATAAAGTTTTACTGCATAGTGACACAAAAGTCTCAAAGTGCAATCTCCCACACTTAAAATGAAGATGAAAAGCTCCTGTGACATTCTTATCAACGTTGAAGTTGCCTCCGTTTGTTGTAGACGTGAAATTCAAAAGAAGCGTACATCATCGGAAGGATCATAATCATTTATTAATCATGCTTCAGTTTCAGTGTAATAAAAGCACCTGAATAAACAAGCAGCAGATCACTCCTATTTAATTTAATTACAACAAGATAAATAAATAAAATATTGTATCCAATGGGTCAAAATGTGAAGGTGAACGTGTCTTATCAGCTTTTTACAGAGTGATGCTGCAGTTAATGTTTCCCTCCTGCAATACTGTATGACATCCTTTTCTGAAAAATATGATGAGAGCAAAAACACGGCTATTTAAAATCTCTGTCATTGAGCTTCTGAAAGCAAAATAGTTAAGTTAGCTAATGATCACAAGTTTTGTTGGTATTGAAAGACCCTGTGTGATGCTTTAGTATTTTATGTTGCATTATTTTACACAAATAACTTAATAATAATAATAATCACAAATGACTACTGATAATATAGAAGTATATACATATAATTAAATATAGAATAGAAGTTCTACGTATGTACTGCTGATATAATGATTCTAATGTTCTGCATTTCCTTTTTGCAAGCCAATATGGAGTTTGACTGACCCTTCCATTTGACCCGAAGGGGAAAAGCATGTGGAAAATCATCTCAGCTTGTCCTGGCTGAATGACTGACAGAGTTATCAAAGAAACAGAAAAGAGAAAAACAGCTGCCTGGAGAAACAGTGTGATCGCATGAAAGTCTGCTGGAGGTGAGGCCTGATGTCCGTGACATGCCTGAAATAGCATGGAGCCATTGTCAAACCTTTTTTTCCGTGCCACGGAATGGGTGACATTTTCCTGCAATTTCGTGTTGTTGGGCAAAGTTCTTGCAACACAATACAAATCTGAGAGGCAGCCTTAGGCTAACGGTCACCTCTCTTGGTCATCGTCAAAATGAAGTCAAGCACATTTGAAGACTGAAGTGTGCCTGCTGCTGGGAACATAATCTTTCTTCTCTTCTCTCGCAGCCAGGCTGTTACTCCCAACTGCATAGCTCATTGATGTGAAGTCAAGGTTTGTGCAATTAACAGGTATGTATTTAGTCTCGTTGACAGTGATTGAAGAGCAAAATTATTTTGCAGTTGTTTTTTTTTGTAAAGCTGGTCATGGTGATTGGCAGCTTAGTCAAGCAGGGCAAATATGTGGGAGGCAGGCAGCTGCAAAACTTAGAAAACAAGTCAGCACAAACTTCTCTACATCAGACTTTGAGGACTAATAGTTGCCATGGAAAAGGGGCTGTTGTATGACCTTGGTTACACTGAAAGGTTGATGCTGTTTATCACTCCACTGTATGCATTTACCAGAACAGTATGCTGTTCAGTCTTCTTTTGTAGTCACCTTGTGATTAAGGTGTGCACATGAACTCCACTGACATCTGTGAATGCTGACATGCATTATCTTTTAATTAGACAAGTCAATTAGAACTGTCCCTTGATGGTTGCCTAGAATCGGTATGAGCCAGTGATGGATGTGAGACAGAAATTACCACGCAAACTACAGATGCCAAATTGACTTGACAATGAATAGGTAGAAATGTGATGGCTGCACACTCAATCATGTCTTATTAACTTTCAATCTTGTTCAGCCCTGCTACAATTGAGGGAAACGCTATAAATGAGCGGCCCGATTCACCACATTACATGATCATAAATGTGAGGGCAAAGTGTATTGGGTACATTTGTGAAAAGAAATCCAGAAACTGAAACTTTTTTCTTTTTTCATCAGGATTTCTTTTCTGTTCTTTTTTTTTTGCCTCAAGAATTTTGTTTCTATTTTTTCTTTGCGCTGCTGTGAAAGTGCTGCAGTGGAGCCTTGTAGTAGATGACACTTTGGTCGAATGGTTGGCTTTTTTGAGTAATTGCTTTGATTTTACTGTAGCACGCTCTCTAAGAAATTACTCCAGCCCACAGTGCTGTACGATTACAATGGGACTGGGTCGACTGGGCTTGGCAAGCACACACCATGGCCCAATCCATCGAGACACAGGTCCCACTGGGGCACCAATTGATCATCCACACCCAAACTCTTTCATAGAATAGAATAAAAAGAAACAAGTAAGAATGGGGGAAAGTTTTTGAATAGCAAAACTCAATTGCGCTTTGCAAAACAAATACCTTTGTGCTGTGCATGATGCAGCAACCAGTTGAGTGCATGACTACTTGATCTTTTTGATTTAATGTCTGTTAGCTTAAAATCAATGGCAATTTTTATAGTACCAACGTCTGCCTTTTCAGGCGATTGCCATTTGCAGACAGGTGCCAGTAATATTATTTTAAGGTGGGCAAACAGGGGGAACAAAGACAGCTGATGAAAACTGCCTCGTGAGCACATTGTGATGCCATGTCTACCTGACTCAGTTCTAGCAATATTTCCTTGTCCTCAGATTGCAGCAGTTGGTGAGTAAAATGCTGAAGCAAACTGGCCGGACACCCATGCCCTGGGGAAAAAGAGATGATACCTTGTAGCACATTATTTGAGATTTGGTTATCTGATTTAACAACTGTCTTCTCGCTTTTAGCTTCAGTCATCTTCATAACAAAATATTGCCTTGATTGCTTATCTGAGTTTCCACACCTTACAAATTCTCTTCTTCAAAAACCGGAGGACATTTCTCCATCGTTTTTACAGAATCCCTTCAGTTCCATGCTGCAGGTAATTGTTAATAATAATTCTACAGTGGCAGTCTGATTTCATGTCTCATTTAACATAGAAACACAATGAAGTGGTGATTTTGTTTTAGAGTGGCAACCTATGAAAGTGCTTTGGACTTTCAGTGGTCTGGGGATTTCAAAGGTCAAACAGAATTGAGTTCAAAGTCCTATTTTGCATAAAGTGTTACATACAGCTCTCTGTTGGATCCAACAGTTGGCAGTGTAGGAGCCTGATTTGCAGTGAAGCTGTATTGAGGGTGAAATAAAAATAACTCATGCTTTACAAAAGGAGGCTGACCAAGATGGGTGTGACAGAAAAAACAAAGATTAGTTAAGGTAGTTTGTGAGCAGAACTGGAACACTCCTAATTTGAATTCCCAAAACGGAACAGGAAACTCTTGGCAGTGAGATGAATCAGAAATATGAGGCGCCCCTAAGTAAGGCACTTAACTCTCAGCTGTTGCAGTGGAATTGCTCAGCAGCCAACACTAGAAGACTGTGGACGCACTGAACAGTTGCAGGTTTCACAACAGTATGAAAGTGGAGCAGGGCATTACTGTATGCTCATGCACGCTCAGTAAACCTTCCTGCATTATTAGCGGTTGTATTTCACACAGGCTTTACCTCCACACAGAGCTTTGTAGGCCTGACCACGCGTCTTTATAAATCCACACACTGTAAATGTGCTTACCCTATTTAACCCAGTGGGCACTGTCACTATAAAAGGGCAGCGCTCAATTCATTTCTCAAATGCATTTCTTCAGTTACAGCAACTGACAAGTTAGCCAAGGATGGCCTTATCATGAGACCGCAAATCTATAACCCAGATTAGTTGCCATGATTGACCCACACTGCTGCCAGTGCTGTATGTTCATCGCACTGATCATGCAGCTTTGAGAACCCAGAGAAAGCTACAGCCTGCAGGTTACCTCTCGCTTCCATAATAAGGACCAAAAGCCGCATATTCTGCAGCCTTCCCGCTATAACACTGTTTTACGATGAACAGTCTTGACTGAGGACAGCGTACTATTCAGACCCGAACTTTGCTATTTAGTGGTGTACAGATGTGTGAGGAGGCAGCTCACCAGCGTGGAGGGACCAGCTCATGCCTACCTGCCATTCGGTGGCCGAAAAGATAACTCGTCTTTTTAGCCAGAACTGGCTCACATCTTCCCAGGCATCTGCTTGTTAAATCCCTGCACCTGAAGAAAGACTAGATGAGGAAGCAATGGCAGTGTGAGAGGAAATGAAAAATTCAGAACCAACATATTTTTACCCTTCACCTTCACCCCATGGACTTACATAAGAAGCAATCAGTCCATTTTTTCACCCACATTCTCATTTGAAACATATCCTTCCAAGCTTCCGAGAGATCTGATGTCAGACTCTGCAAATTACTTGTCATTAATTTCAGTCACCAGTCAGCAATTTGACTGACCTTGAGCTGCAAACTTGCAAGTCTAGCTCACTCAATTCATCTTATAGATTTTCTACATATGCTATTTGCAAAATTGAAAATGTGCTCTAAGCCATGATTGAGTCTATCATTGTAATGATTTTGGGTTGGAGGTGTGGAGGTTCATGTGTGTTTCGTGTTAATGGTTTATGGTTCAGGGCTTCGTGTTTATGGTTAGTGTTCTCCAGTGTGGTGCCCTTTGTCTGTTTTCCGGTTGTGTCTGCTATTGCCCTCCCTGGTATGTTCCTTCCTTATTTGGTCATGTTTCCTGTCTCCCTGATTGTTCAGTGTTGTCACCTGTTCCCCCGTGTGCACCTGTGTTCTATCCCCTCGTTATCGTCTTGTGTATTTAGTGGGTTTCTGTCTCTATGTCCTTGTAGCATCGTAGTCGATTGTCAGGTGTAGGTTCAGTCTCACGGTCAAGGTTTGTGTCATTAAGAAGTATGTCTTGTTCGATGTTCTGATTGTAGTTCAGTGTAAAGTATGTCCTGTGAATGCATCTTGTCTCAGTCAACTCTGTGGTTAGGTTCTAGTGCCTGAAGGAACTCATATTGTTTGGATACCGTTTAAGTCATTAAACATCATGTTATGCATTGGCAGCCTGTGCTTGGGTTCCTCCTTTGTTTCATCCACATTTCCACACATCCATTCATTTCCTGTTGACAAACCCTGAAGAAGAAGAAATCATCAAAGAGTTAATTTAGACCGATCCGTGAATTCTGACGTCAAGGATTAGATGCATGAAAACCTCAAACAAAGAAGGAAAGCCCAGCCTCGCATGTGTGCATCATTGTTAATCTGTCATTCCTGCTTTTAGGGACTAATTATTTATAAGGTGTATGGTAGAAACTGAGCAGTAATCTCCAAACCTGTGCCTTTTAATTCCAGCTTCCTTTTTTCCAGCTTAACCTGTGCCTAAACAACTGGTAATTCTCTCTTGGTTAGAACCACTTCACTTCACGCACTTCTTGCCTTCCTAAAATGTTGAATTCCCTCCTGGACACACACACATACACACACCCACGGTCAATCCTTTCTCCCTTGCTCAACGCTCTCACTCCCACTCCATTCTCTTTCTAGCCATCTCTTTAAGGTGTGATCTAGTTTCAATTGATGATAGTTTAATTAGCATTTTTCTATTTCGCTGGAGTCTTATCATGTCATTAGGACAGAAAAAAAACAAAAGAAACAAACCCAGATGAATAATAGATCTGACAGTGAGACATCCCTGGAAACATCTCATATAACTGCCGCTGAAATGAGTGGGACGCAACGAGGTACTTTTGTTTAACAGGACTCCATTTCCAACTAATTAATGGCTCATGGCTGATCTTGAATCAATCTGAAGGACAGCTGACAGATATGAAGCAGAGAGAGTGGAGCAAATTTGCCTATAGATCGCACAACTGCACCACAACTGTTGCAGTTTTTCCCCAGTGCTAAAGGAGTCCTCTTTTGGAGCCGTGTGATGTCACTTCACACCCCAGCAGGGCTTGTGAGTGGGCTAAAGTGAGCGCAAGCCCCCCATTGGTTCTGTGTAGCTCCCGAGGACGCACAGCCTGCCAGTTTCTCTCTATACACAGCACTCTCAGCCCTGTCAGCTTAATTGGCTCGCCTCCCATCAGCAAGATACCCCAACCCCATCGTAATTGGCTCCCTTTTAGCCACCCAGCCAATGCTATTGTTCAGGTACACAGTGTGTCGCTATGGATGCGGTGATCACTCACACAGGAATTCTGGGACAAAAGGCCCATGGGCTGTCTCTCAACCAGTCTTCTGAACCGCAGCTATATTTCTGCCAACAACAACCACAATGCACTTTAAAAAAAAAGACCTCTCCCTTCAAGCCAATACCCTAGTTCCTGCTTTTGTAAAAGTTAATTTATTCACTCTCTGCAGTTCCTCCACATGATGTAGGACCCCATGCCAGCAGCTGTGCCAGCTCTGCCTCACGTGTTTAAGTTCATCCTGTGTGATGTTTACATAGGAATATCATAGTGCTCCACTGAATGTCAGTCAACCCACAGAGACAGGAGTGAGGGAAAATGATTGAGAAAAGAATGAGAGAGCAACTTTGTGTGTGTGTGTGTGTGTGTGGGTTAGATAGAAAGAGATGAGACTTCCCACAGACTGCATGGACTGAAGCCAAGTCTGGTTCTGTCTGAGTAAAGGTAGTCAATGTTACCCTGATGAGTGCAACTTTGGCACTGGCCGGGTCAGTTTCCTGCCAGTGTGTAATGAGGCCCAATGAGGGTGAACTCCCTGTTCCTCTGTGCCCCAGCCTGTCTCCGCTAATGAGCTTCTGAATAAATCAGTGTTGGTGCCCCCCCTATCTCCTGGTCCATCCTCTATCCCTTTTCAGTTCACTTATCCCCCCATGACTTTCTCCACTCGTACCCAGCACCTGGCCTTGTCACCCTACCCCATAATGAGCCCTCAAG
Organism: Gadopsis marmoratus; assembly: GCA_036023855.1. Taxonomy (NCBI): domain Eukaryota; kingdom Metazoa; phylum Chordata; class Actinopteri; order Centrarchiformes; family Percichthyidae; genus Gadopsis; species Gadopsis marmoratus. The sequence goes on along the minus strand of JAVQJF010095456.1, from coordinate 4,182 downwards.
ACCAACTTACATCATCATCCAACATTCCGTGTTCCTTGTAATTGTGAGTATTTGTTTGTGGGACAGTCTGCCTTTCCCACGTTTGAAGACTGTGATATCCAAATCTCTTCGTGGGTGATTGTCACTGTTGCTGACGCCTGGAGCTGAGATTGCGTCTCTGTGTTTGGAAAGATGAGTGATATTCGTGAGCTCTTTGCAGCTTCTTTCTGTGCCATCATCACTGCTGCATTTTGGGTGATAAATAAAGACATACAAGTACCTCTTGCCCTATTAGTCTGGTCCTAATTTGGTTCTCGTTGGAGCATGGGGAAGTGAATGTCTGCACTTGGCATCTGGCAGACAGACATAGGCTGCTTTATAAGAGGTGATGATGAATATTGCTAGGGATGGATTATTGGACCACGAACCAGCCCACTCTGTCCCATAAATAGTCTCAAACAGTTGGACTCTGACTGGTCAGGGCTGCGTGTGAAATAACAAGGGGATATATCACATGCAGAGCCAGATAAAGTAGGCCACAGCTTGTGGTTTTGGTGATGAAGTCATATGTGGCAGGCTGACTCATTGAAGACATCGGGCATTCAATTTGGAAGATGAAAATAATAGCAAGTAGATATAAAAGCATTTGTTTTGAGACATGATGGCAATCCTCACTGGGGAATCTAATATATTTGTTGGTCGTGAAATGAACAAAGAAGTAATAAATTTCCACTAAATGAGGCTGCGTGCCATGATGGTGATGTTCCAAAAGATTCTTTACAACACAAGTAAACAAAGAAAATCTGTCAGTGATAATTTATTGGGAAACCCAAAGTTAAAAGTAAGCCCTGAGGTAAGAACAGTTACTTTACAGTATAGTCAGCACTGTTGTTCCCCACAGATTGCCTTTCCAAGGTGACTGACCCCTGAGCAAATGTTACTAGTCAAAGTATTGGCTGCCATGCATCAGGATCAAACATTGTTTTTCTTTCACCTCAACTGATTCGTTTCTTCACAGATTGCCTACCCCAGAAAACTTATCAGTTGGCTTGGGGGAATCAATCATGGGGTGACACTATTCCAGACCAGAGTGTTGTTTGCGAATCTGTTGTCTGTGATGCCTGCAAAACCCCGGCCGTGATTGCCAAGCCTCTCGATGTGTTGGTTTTGGAGTTATTTTTCATTGTAGGCCTTTTCGTTCTGTCTCCTTGGCTTTGATTCTCTCCCCCTCTTTTACTGATTTCACCGCCCCCCCCCCAACTCCTCTCTCTCTCTCTTTTCACTGTTACATTTATGGCTCTCAATACGAACCTTGGAGAGTATTGATGTAAAGAGTGCCAGTGCTGTTTTTGGAGACGCTAACAAATAAGCCTGCCCCACAAAGGTTACTGCCAAGCAGGGATTAATGTAAAACAGAAAATATTAGTGCTCAGAGCCAGATCTCAGCAGAGAACCAGTGCCTAGGCAAATAGTCTTTCCCCCTCGTCAAGTGATTCATCTTCTCTTTTCCATTCCTATATAGTCATTTCTCTGCATTTGACAGGATGATTCAACCCATTCATATTACGTTGTGTCCCTTCTTTGGATGCATAAGGATCTGCATTATGCTGTCTTACTTGAGCACAAAGAACTCAGTCAGTTTAGGCCAATGATGTTTGTCCTACAGTATGTATGTATGTATGGAAATACAGCACGATCACTAAATTCATACCCAGAAATGATCACATACAGTAATTGAATTAACACCACAAAGGTAGGATTTATTGCAGGGGTTTAGCTACAGTGTATCTAATGACATCAACAGGAGCTTGTGGAACAGAAACCAGCTAGCAGAAGTGGTGGCAGGACGTTAGCTCTTTATTTCAGCCTTCCTGTTACACCCTGTCTGTCCTTTGAAGCATGCCTCATATGTAGACTGTACATGTCCGTGTGCTGTGAACTGTCACTGTTTTGGAATACTGCTCTCTATTATTGCCCTGCAGTCCGTGGGCTGTAAAAGCAAATTTCCTGTTGGAAGACAATAAAGGATTCATCTTATCTAGCTTAACTTTTTGAAAGACTGTGTTTTAGCCAAACAATGACAATCTAATCCATCATTGACTAGAGAAGGGGGGTAGTGATCCAGGAATAGGAAAAAATCAGCCTTCATGATGTGCATAATTTAAAAGCAGAACAGGACGTTTGATTGATGGTTGTTTTTTTTGTTCAAGCCTTAGTTGGTACGTCATCAGCCCACTGACAGCAATATCAGATAAGGAACGACGGCTGTACTGGTCAGGCACGATTGTGGTCCAACTTTGTGCCTCGTGCACATGACGGAATGACAATAGATGCTTTCCGATGAAAAATAATTAGCAACTTGGCATCATTGCATCTTTTGGACATGAGACTGTTAAATAATTGTATGCTATTGACTTTATAAACTGTTTCCACATTACAATGCTCTTGCTAATTAATGAGAATGAGACCTGTTCCATTTATCCTTACTCAACAATTACACAGCAGGTACATTAATTAACCGCAGTTAGTGGTGGCTGTGCAGAAGTGTCTAATAAATAGCTTTTAATTTAATTAATTTCCTTTTTCATCACAGTAACAGTAGATGCTGTTTATGTAAGGACAGAAGAGTGTGTAGGTAGGTTGTTGATGAGACTTATCCAGATTTACATAATGGAAATCATTTACAGATTATCCACTTTATACACTTTGCTGTGGCTCTCAAATACAGAAAATCGCAACTTATTTTCTCCATCCCCTCCAGTTTTTTATTAGTATCCCGTCACTAGACACACAGATATGGTTTTGGTTCAGTGGCTCCACACCAGTATTTCCATACATTAATATCCGTAGGCATATTAAGCTGTTCCACCAGAAAGACCTGGAACTGCAGCGGGTTGCATGCACTGACATTGTGTGTGGGCTGCCACAAACTACGTTTCACTCCAGCGCATTTGCCTCAGGCTATATATGCAGTGTATCCAGATGAAATAGTATGTACATTTGGCTATGTCTACAACATTTTCACCTGATCAGCAAATATTTCCTTGAGATTGACTCTAAATTATGTTAATAATTTAGACTGAAAACAAGTGACTATAAAGTTAAATTCAAGGCACCATTATTAGTTTGACTAAATGTAAGTATAACCCGATTATTCTACTCCCACCAATTATGTCCATATGCAACAGCCATGCATTAGTAGTTACATTTTTGGGAAGATAGACAATTCTCAAAATAGAGCGGTCAATAAAATAATTACATTCAATGGCAATGTTAAGTGCCAGTGCAGGAAATTGTTGTTTTATGACATAAAAATACACATTTCGCTTGAAATAATTATTTCTCACATCACATTTGTGCAACTTGCATACTGGGCTACGATTTGCTTCCAAAACTTGACAGTAACGCAGCCTTCAAAACAGACCTTCATCTTCATCATGGTAACAATAATAAACACTTGGTTAGGTTTAGTCATAATTACTATGGCTACTAGAGGTTGTAGTACAGACAGACGTAAATATGGGTAGAAATAAACTGCTGCACAGACGACCTAATCCAAAACTGAAGCATATGAATGTGATACAAAGAATATGATTTAGAATCAGTGAACTCCAGATTGCAAACAAAAGTGGAACAAACAATAAGTACCTATACATATATTGCTTGAGCGCTAAATGGTCCAGTAGTCGTTAATTTTTTATTTAAAAAAAAACTTGGTTTCTTTGTTACCTTGGAGTTTTATTGATGACTCAGGTGGTGTCAGGCTCATTCACATGAAAGTATACAAAGTTTGCCTCAAATACAGTTCAGATTTTCAAAAATGTGTCTGGCACACAATATGTGCAATATGTTGCAATTATATGTTTTGACATTGAAATTATGTCATTGGTATGCTTATTTAAAAAACGTATTAAATCAATATTTTTTGCCAATTTAATAATCTGTTTGTCACTGTTGACATACAGTGCCTTGCAAAAGTATTCATCCCCCTTGACCATTTCAACATTTTGTGACATCACAAGCACAAACTTAAATGTATTTTATTGAGATTTTATGTGATAGACCAACACAAAGTAGAGCATAATTGTAAAGTGGAAGGAAAATGATACGTGATGTTCAAGATTATTTACAAATAAATATCTGTAACTGCATTTTGTGCTTGCGATGTCACAAAATGTGGAAATGGTCAAGGGGGATGAATAC